>JAMZAV010004296.1:0-127391 GCA_024449915.1 Sweltsa coloradensis
GTTCACGGGTCTTTTCGACCTATAACAGACTATTCCATTGTTGTATTTTTATGTAAATTGCATTTGTATTGTTGCAAATTTTCTTCTGAATTGAATACAAGTAAATCAAGTGTCTGCAATTATTTTTCCTAACATTTAATTTGGTTTTAGTAAGTCAATGTGCGGCATTAGAAATGAAGCGTCGGCCATCTTTGAAGCGTCGTGACGTATTGTTAGCAGTGAATTTTTTTTCTTCAGTTATACAACAATACATGCTCCGTGATGTGTAGAACCGAATTGTATGGGTTAGCCCTTGCCCCCCAAGTTGAGCCCATTTTAGGCCTTCTTGCCTTCGAGATGAACGACTATAACCATTCCATTCCGATCGTAAAACATATTAATATCCAACCATATTTGCAACAATGCTGTTTGGTAGGTGGTAGATAAACTATTTCGTTGTTGTTGTTTTTTGTTTGTGTGGGGGGGGGGGGGGGGGAGGGGTAGTTCATTCAAAATTGCATAACAAAATTTAGATACGATTATTCACGTTCCTTCTTTAGATGGCCCTTTAATTTTTTACACATACGTAAAACATTGTTTATATTAACAGTTTATAAAAAAACAGTGGAAGAATCAAATAAATGCTTTAGTGTATGTGCCGCAATTGCTGTGTATATTACTAGGCCACTTCGCGAACGCTTTTTTAGTCGCGTTGATGGATGAGCTTTTTAATAAGTTTTTAGTTTGCGTAGGACCACTTTTCCTTTGCAAGTGCTTTTTGAATGCATGGTAGGTGATTAATGTCAAGTTTCTATTGTTACTTGTTAATTGTTATCATAAGCTTAAAAAACTCATAGGTATTAAAACCTTTATTCTATTGATTCTGGCTAATTTTTTCAACTTTTTCTTTCAAAAAGCAATACATCACCATTACCTTAATGTCCATGTAAAATATGAACGTTGTAGCCCCACCCGTTTGGTCAGAAACAGCCGAAATGTCACGAAAATATCGCACTTAAAAATCGGAAAAAATCGTAAAAGTACGATATTCATGAGAAATATTTCTTCGATTGTACCCAAAAATGTGGCAGGTATAAGTTTAGAGATTTCGAAGGTCCCCTCTAATTTTCATCAAGATCGCATTATGCCGTTTGCCCGGTAGAGTGCGAACAAACAGACAAAAAACAAACAAACAAAAAAAAAACACCCGAGCTAAATTTTTTGGGGGTCAGTGAAATTGAAGTCTTCGCTTCGCTCATAGCTTTTTTGTAAGTTTTTCGTTTGTGTGGGATATCTTTAATTTTGCAGGTGCTTTTTGAACGCGTTGTAGGTGATTGTTGTCCAGGGGCGTAGGAACGGGGGGGGGGATGTGGGGGTAAACTCCCCCCCCACTTGTTGGCTTGACCCCCCAGTGGGGGTCAAGCTTGTTGGGTGATTTTTAGAATTTTTACTACAGTCGGGCTTGCAAACAAAAAGGAAGATTTTTGTTAATTTTTTTTTTAGAAAGATTCAGTAAGAGACGTGATTTGCAAGACTAGACTAGCCATCTGATTTTAGACTAATATTCATTTTATTTTGTGTGCAGTGTTTTCACTCCCAAGCAGACTGTCAACCGATTTCAGTCAGGTAATCAATCTTCAATGCAATATTAGCTTCAAAATGTAACCCTTATTCATAATAAAAATTTGCCTGAAAACGTGTTTTAGGCCACCTATCAAGGGCACCTTTAAAAAAAATCGCGCCTACGGAGAAAAAGCCTCCGACGGCTGGGGCTTTGCCCCAGACCCCGGTTTGCTCACCCAACCTCGTAGTCAACTTTAGTGTGACCCCCCACTAAAAATATAGTTCCTACGCCACTGTTGTTGTCAAGTTTCTATTGTTACTTGTTATTGTTATTATACACCTTAAAAAAATCATAATAAAACCTTTATTTCTATAGATTCTGCCCAAGAAGCACAGAAAATGTGTGCGCTTATGGGCCATCAGCGGCAAAGTGATGGCAAGTTTTGCGTTGATGGGCCGCACTATGGCCCACAAGTGCACACAGCCGACAGTTCACGCACAATAGGCGGCCCCGCCTATGGCCCATAAGCACACTTCCGACAGTCGGCGAACAGTAGGCGGCCATCCTATGGCCCATAAGCACACAAACCGACAGGCGGCGAACAAATAAATAACTACTTAATTTTTTTTTTAGATACAATTTGATTTAATCCTAGAAATTAGCGTTTTAGATTTTTAAACAAAAGTAAATATTCCATAATAAAATCCAGACATTTTGTAAATTGTCTATGAAATGTGTTTTTGAGTAATTGCAAAAAATGTGACACACTTGAAAATATAGTATAACTAGCTCTGTTTAACATTCTTAAAGGTAAATGATAAAACTTAGAAAACAGTGCGTTGATTCACAACGGACATGTATATACAGTGGAGTCTCACCCGTAGGTCAATATTACGAATCGTGAAACACCAGTTAAGAAACCAGTCACCCAAGTGAGTGTTGAGGAATGTGTGAGTGGAAGTAGGGGGGAGGGCGAACAAGTGGGAAAAATAACTTGTTTATTTAATATAATTATTGTTCATTCATTTAGCAAATCGATCTATTTTCAATACAAATAACTATTTGGAAAAAAAATGTGTGCATAACGTTATATGGGCCAACAAAATAATACTATTTTATACATAAGCCATGATTACGAGACACCTGAAAATAACACTTGGAATTCTTAATACGATATTAATTTATTATAGCAAGGTGTGTGAGTTTCGGGTTATTTCGGCGCGTCGCGAGGAAACATTGTTCATGAAGATTACATTAAAATCACATTGTTGGTGGTGAGAATTAGAGCTTTAACCCATAACATAATGTTTTACCACCTTATGTTGATCAAGCTTAAAGGGGCTAAAAACCCCAAAAATTATTTTTTACCACGTGATCTATAGCACAATACTACACTAAAATGACCGTTTAAAAACTTATATCTTGTAACTGTGATTTAACACGAATTTCTTAATTTTTTGGATCCAGTAATTTGCGAAAATTGGTGTTTTGGGAAATTTCTTAAATCGGCTTTAACCTGCTTCTTTTTTTTGGTCCACATAGATACTAGAGCATAGTACCAATCTAAATGCCCCTTTTAACATCGTGTCTTGAAACTGTGCCCAAATATACCCCTCAAACACGCAAAAATATGCATTACAAAATCACACCCCATCTTTGGGAATCTGCCATATTTTGACCGAACTATTTGCCCAAATTACAAAACAAAAGTACAGAGGATTTACAGAAAAGGCTGTTAGAGTACTTCAACGATGGCCAATATTTATTTGAATCAAAACCCTCCAAGGTCACAGGGCAAAATATCGTATCCGTGTTATTTCTTACGGGAGATTTTTGCCGATGGGACCTAGCTCGAAAAATGTCATGTTTGACAATTTTTTGGGGGTTATGGTGGCCCCAATAATTTTTCTGTTGATTGCTAAATTCATTTCTAGTTAGCCTGAATTAAATATATTTTTTGAGTTTAGCGGTTAAATACCCCTGTAAGAGAACTTTATATTATGCATTTTTGTCACATTCATAACTTATATGTATATTTTGTACTTTTATTTTAGAACTACGTCACAAAATGTAAAACAAACAAAAAATGAATTGAAATTATGCCAAACATAAGAACGCTTTGTTAAAAACAATTAAAATATACGCGAAGAAACAAAATTAATAATTTTTAATAATTTAAAAAACTTATTTATCCTCATATTGTATTTTTTAAAATTCTTCTATGTCTTTATAAAGACATAATTCAAATATTTTTCGAACAGCACCCAAATTACAACCTGTGGGTGTTATCGTTGACCACCTGTGGCGAGTATCTATCTGAAAGACGGATGGCAACAACTAACTTGACACCCACGTATACACCGCGAAGTCATTCGCCATCACCGAAACACAAGCGCCGCTGACTCTTTCCCTCGTTCTGTATAAATAACCCGGGGCTTTCCAGATGTAATGTCGTACTACTATGTTTATAAGGCACATGCTAGAAAGACGTACATTTTACCCAATTGCAATAGAAGGTGCTATATTTTGTTCATATGTATACATGCATGGTGGCTACAGCCCTCAGAAATTCAATATGATAGTCGCGAAATTAAAACAACGCGAAATTACAGTTTTTTGTGATATCTCGAGAACGATGCAAAATATCTAAAAACTGATTCTAGGCCGAATTGAGGTTTTGTTAGAACAATATAATGCAAGAAAAAATATTGTTATGTGATGATAATTAAGTTTTTTATTAGAATTTTAATTAATTAAATGCATATCTTGAATACAACCCGCACCAATTATTATATTTGAATATTTTTTCTTGCATTATATTGTTCTAACAAAACCACAATTCGGTCTAGAATCAGTTTTTCGATATTTTGCATCGTCCTCGAGATATCACGAAAAAAACTGTAATTTAGCGGCGTTTTAATTTCGCGACTATCCCATCCTCTTAAAAAACAATTTAATGAGAATAATTTGTAATTTTCTCCTATATCCTACGTCAAAACGTTATAAACAAATGGAAATATTTTTATTCTTCACAACAACAACAACATTCAAGTCTATGATGGTCACTGAACTAATAACATCCACGTATTAGGTAGCTGCTCCCTTTCCTTCCGTCCGTCCATCTGTGCGTGAATCACGTATAAAACTGAACCCCTGCAACAAAGATGACAAGGATTTTTTATAGTCACATTTTTTTGTGTTCGTCACCTCCACCAAGATATTTCAATAGATTTAAGTTTTGTATTTTTCGACAATCTGTTGATTTTAAATTTCGCTCCTTATTTTCGGCACTGCCGTAACCTGTTCTTGTTTTAAAACTCAATTCGTATATACTATTGACCAATGGGCATTACGTACTACCAATAATGTACTAATAATAAAATGTAAATTTTATACGCGGTAATGGATCTACAAGTGAAGTAGATGTGAACTTTTAGAAACATTATAACATAATCCAATTTTAGTTTCGAAATGAAGCATGTTTTTTAAGGTAATCTTAAAAAACCAAATACAATTTTTTCTCATCCGTTCTTAATTTTTATAGGGGGTGCACAGAGAAGCAGAAATAATTTTGGGTGGACGGCGAACATATATATTCACCTGTAAAGACCGCTGGACCATATAGTCCGTGGAACAAGCGTAAAAACATTTCAAATCCGGAAACCAGCACTAAAATTTAGGAGCAGGTAAAAGACATATTTTAGAATGTTATTTTCACGGGGGACACGCATGGTAGCAAATAAGTCACCTGTCATGGCGTCCACAAGATGGCCGCCAAAATATTCTTAAAATTGCTGTAACTCAAGAAGTAATCATCAGATTTGGAAAACTAAGTTTTGTTTTATTCGGTTTTTAATGCTCTACAAAAATGTCATTAGAAATTTTACCGTAAATACAATAGTTTTAATTATATTTATATATTATTACAATGTATTGCAATTATAGCACTTTTTGGTATATATCTAATTATTTATACGTAGAATTCGCTAGATTGTCATAAAATTTTCAGACTATACTAAAATAACGCCAATAAATCCAAAATTTAAAGTCCCGAAACAAAATTCTTGTAACTTTTTGATTAATTAATTAATTAAATTAAGCATTAATTAAATCCCAATTAAAAGTTTCTTATTCACTTACCAAATTCACGTAGTGTATCAAGCAAGAGCAATCTGACCACAATGAACCAAAAACATATTAGTTCCAAAAATTAATTCCAATCACTTTCCTATTAATTCAATTAATTCAATTAATTTAAAAAAATGACAATAATCTCAATAAATTTTGTAAAATTAACACAATGTAGTCGACCTTGGAATCATTTTAAAGCTAGTTTTAAGGCGAATAAATGTAATGAAAAAATTAATTAATTAAATTAATTAATCACCGAATTAATTACAATTTAGTTAAATAATCCCACTTTTGACATATGTATTGTTATGTTTACCAAAAACTCGATCGATCGTCATAAAAATATACTACTTTACTGACATAATGCCAATGAATCCGAATTGTCATGTCCCGAAACAAAATTCTTATAACTTACCGATTAATTAAGAAATTAAATGAAGAATTACTTATATCTCAATAATTGTTATTGTCACTCAATTAACACATACAAAATGCCAACAGAAGTATCAAATATAAACAATGCGAGTATAATTTTAAAAATTTATAGTCCCAAATTAAGTTCATGCAACTTTCCCGTTAATTGAATTAATGAATGAATAAAATTAATTGATTTAATCACCATTTGTTGTGTAAAATTAACACAGCCAAACTGGGAACCATTTGCAAGCTTATTTTAACAGGAAAATAATTTTGTGGGAAATTCAATTAACAGAAAAGTAGCATGAACTTTATTTTGGGACTATTAATTTTTAAAATTATACTTGCATTGATTATATTTGATACTTCTGTTGGCATTTTGTATGTGTTAATTGAGTGACAATAACAATTATTGAGATATAAGTAATTCTTCATTTAATTTCTTAATTAATCGGTAAGTTATAGGAATTTTGTTTCGGGACATGACAATTCGGATTCATTGGCATTATGTCAGTAAAGTAGTATATTTTTATGACGATCGATCGAGTTTAAGGTATACATAACAATACATATGTCAAAAGTGGGATTATTTAACTAAATTGTAATTAAATCGGTGATTAATTAATTTAATTAATTAATTTTTTCATTACATTTATTCGCCTTAAAACTAGCTTTAAAATGATTCCAAGGTCGACTACATTGTGTTAATTTTACAAAATTTATTGAGATTATTGTCATTTTTTTAAATTAATTGAATTAATTGATTAATCAAAAAGTTACAAGAATTTCGTTTCGGGACTTTAAATTTTGGATTTATTGGCGTTATTTTAGTAGAGTCTGAAAAGTTAATGACAATCTAGCGAATTCTACGTATAAATAATTAGATATATACCAAAAGTGCTATAATTGCAATACATTGTAATAATATATAAATATAATTAAAACTATTGAAATTTAGGGTAAAATTTCTAATGACATTTTTGTAGAGCATTTAAAACCGAATAAAAAAACTTGTTTTTCCAAATCTTGATGATTACTTCTTGAGTTACAGAAATTTTTAAAAAATTATTTTGGCGGCCATCTTGTGGACGCCATGACAGGTGACTTATTTGCTACCTGCGTGTCCCCCGTGAAATAACATTCTAAAATATGTCTTTTACCTGCTCCTAAATTTTGGTGCTGGTTTCCGGATTTGAAATTTTTTTAAACGCTTGTTCCACGGACATATTAATTGCTTCCATAATGAGAAATTTTTAAAAATACTTCTCTTTACAAATTAATTGTTGGCATTATTTTCAGATGATATTTCTATAGAGTCTTGTTTTAACTTCAATTTAACCAACAGTGTTGGCTTGAGTTGTTTGGGAGAAGGGCTCGACTTATAGAGGTCCGGATTCAAATTCCGTCAATCCGGAAATCCTCACTAAAGGTTTATCCAAGGTTTTCCTCAGTCGTTTTTGCAAATGCTAGGGTTAAGTCTTCAGAACAGCCTCGGACATCATTTAACTATTGCCTTTAAACCCCAATATACCTAGCAAGACACCTGAACAGGGCATATTGCACCCAGGGCAGGTTTTCCAAGATTGTTTTTATTTTTTGTTGTGAAATACAATAATTGTAAGCCAACTCTCATTCAAATTGTGATTGCAATTTGATTGCCGATATCAATGTAGTTCGAGTTTCATTTATACTGTTCACTTTATAGCAGATGTTACCAAAACCTTTAGCTTAGCTTTTTAATATTCCCTGTGAATTGTTGGTGTAGGTTCGTCGCTTTCCCGTGCATTCACATCTCCATTGTCCTGAATTAAGCACACATTTAGAATTAATAGTGGTTACATGATGTGGCAAAGGGCTAATCTATTTTTAAATTGTGTATGAAAAACATTACTTAATATACTGGGAAATATATACTTCCCCAGCGGGAACACATACGTCGCGCCGACGTTGTCCCGACGTTTTCGGTTTGGTCGGGCCCAACGTTTAAATATTCTACGTCGAAACTACTAGTTATGTCCGTCGGGCCAACTAAGTTTTCGACGTATAATCCGACGGTCGGTCTCCAACCTAAATCCAACCTTGTTATATAGTCGGTGGCCAACGTTTTGTTTTGGGTTGGAAGCTGACTTCAAATCAACGGGGGGTTTTTTGGAGGTTGACTACTTGTACCCAACGTAGGATTTTGGTTTACCGCCGACCAAAGTCCGTCGTTTTATTTAGTTGGTATCCGACGTATATCCAACTATTTTGTTTTTGGTTGGAAGCCAACTCAAAATCTACGTAGGGTTTTGATTGGTTGACAACTTGTACCCAACGTAGGATTTTGGTTTGGGCGGCCGACCAAAACCCGCCCGTTTTATTTCGTCAGTATCCAACGAATATCAAACGTTTATGTTTCAGTTATAGCATCCAATAACAACCAACGTTATTTTTTTAGTTAGTGGTAGACTAAAATCAAATTTTGGTTTATCTTTTTTGACTATTAAATTAAAAAGTTGGCATTTAGTTTTTTTGTCACTTACACTTACTTCCAGCCTTCGTTATTGGATGACTACACACCAATACCAAACGTTTTGTACAAAAATATATAGTACAAATTGTGCGAGAAAGAGATTATTAGAATGTATTTCATTTAATTTTGGAAAGGATACAGGGAAGAATACAAATTACAAATTCTATTCAGCAATGAATTAATTACGTACAGAAAGTATTCATCTTACAAATAATGTCAGATTAAGAAATGTCACAAACATAAGCTATTATCAGTCTATTGTTCGTATCGTGTCATATTAACTAACTTAGACATGATTGTTCACACATATAAGATAATTCTTAACACCATGTAGCTAATTCTTAAGTCGTAGCTCGTGAGACCCTTATTCGGTAGGTTCCGTGATCGATACTCTCCACCGTCAATCCAGACTGAAGATTTAAGCAGGTACGTGGGAATGAATTGGTAGGTAGGAGGTTGGTAGGTAAAAGATGTTTGCCCTGGCGGGTAGAGGAACGCCGTAATGTAGACATGCCAGTGGGAAGGTGTAGAGGTAGGAGGTTATCCAACCAAGAAATTAATCGTTTGGCAGGTTGGAACTTAGTAAGTTAAATGTAGGAAAGAAGGTAGGTAGGGAGTTATAGATTGGTAGTTACAATTTAGAAAGTTGGTTGGTTACTAGGAAAACGCTTTTAAGTCCCGCCGCGTTGTTGGATGAGCGTAATTGGTGCATTGAGCTGCCGTGTGTTATGCGGATTTTCTTTTGTTCTGTGAAAAAACATTACGAATTTGAAGATTTTTAAAACTAAATTTAAATAAAATTCAAAATTAGTTTTAATTTTTAATTCTTTTAATAAATCGTAATTTAAAAAAAGGAAAAAATCGTAATATTGAAATTTTCATAAGAAATAATTATTCGATTGCGCAAAATTTTTACACGAATATATTAATTCATAAAATTAAGGTTCTGTGAAAAATCATTACAATAGGATAAAGCTGTAGGTGTTATAAGCCAAAGAATTGTTTTAAGGCTATTCCCCGCGTTTTTCTATTTCCAAAATATGCTACTAAGTCAAAATATAGTGAATGGCTTTAAAAACATGGCTTTTTTTAGAATCAAAAATTTTTTTTTTCAAATTTTTCGGGATCCGGTACACGGCCAATATAGCCACCTAAAAATAATTTCCAACTTCAATTCGCCAAGGCACACCATTAAACGTAGGGTGTTGTGTTTTCTGTGACCATTAATTTTTAACTGTTTTTCTATGGACTGACTGAAGAAAACAAAATTGATTTTAAAAATTGTCTTTCATGCAAATTTTTTAAAATAAATATGTTTTCTCTCAGTCAGTCCATAGAAAAACAGTTGAAAATTAATGTCACAGAACACAACACCCTACGTTGAATGGTGTCCCTTTGGGCGAATTGAAGTTGGAAATTATTTTGGAGGTGGCTATAATGGCCGTGTACCGGATCAGAAAATTTGAAAAAAATATTTTTGAGTTTCTAAAATAGCCGGGTTTGAAAGCCCTTAACTATGTTTTGACTTGGTAGCATATTTTGGAAAATAGAAAAACGCGGTGGAATAGCCTTAAAAAAGGAAAAAAAAACATAAAATTTCGATTTTCATGAGAAATAGTTTTTCGATTGCGCTCAAATTTTAAAAAAATACCTAAATTCATAAAATTAAGGTTCTGCGAAAAAATCATTACATTCAGATAAAGCATGTAGGTGTTATAAGTTTAATTTTTTTTTTAATCGAAAAAAATCGTAAAATTGCGATTTTCATGAGAAATAATTTATCGATTGCGCTCAAAAACGTGGCTGTTCTTAGTTCAGAGATTTCGAAGGTCTCCAGAAAATTCATCGCAATTGGAGTATCAGTTTAGCCGGAATCGTGTTAACAGACACACAAAAATACAAAGAGAAAAAAGAAAAAAAAATAGAAAAACATTCCGGATTTTTTTCTCCAGTGTAGTGAAATGGAATCTTCGCTTCGCTCGCTACGCTCATCCAATTAAGATAGTTCAGGTAAGGAAGTACGTAGATGAAGAAGTAGGTGGCTGGAATCTTTGTAGGCTTAGGTAGGTAGGTAGGTAGGTAGGTAGGTAGGTTGGTAGGTAGGTAGGATGGTAGGTAGGTAGAAACAAAGTTAGGTAGGCAAAGGCAATACAACAGTTAGGTGGACAAGCGGTAGGTAGAACGTAAGCAGGCTTTAGATAGCTAGGAAGGCAGGTAAGTTGGTATCAGAAAGATAATGTACTTTAAATTTTCGAATAATGCAGAGATTGCAGACGCCTTGGCCTTCAGTTTCAATTAAACTATTATTTGCTGCTGGTGGCAAATAGCTCCTACACGTCGAATATTTGGATTTGTTGTACCCTTCGGAAATATGGACACCTCATCTCGTAAATACGACACGCCTCCTTTTCCAGTGTTCTGCAATGGTGAATATAAAAAAGTTATTCAGTTTTTTGTAATAAACTTAACACATATTATAACAAATCAATAACAATTGGATGAAACTGGTATTTGGGATCATTATAGTGAGAAGAAATGTAAGCAAATTGTGAAACTTGTTGGGCACAAATAAAATTTTGGGCTGGGTTTGGAAGTTTGATTGAAGAACCAACATTGACTCGTAATTTGGAACTTAGGCCTACATAATAAAGTAAACAAATATTAATAATGCGGCAAAAAAGTCTATTTGGAACTTTTTGACAAAATCCTAAATCATGAAAATCAATTTGTTTACTTTTTTTAATATAAGAAAAGTGTCATGTTGAGCCCTTTTTCCCGCTTCCGTGAAAACGGTCTAAAATGTTAATTTAGCCTGTCTAATGGACACCTTTCGTCATTAGTAGACTCTCGGTGATCGTCCGGTTCAACTCTGACGCGAGGGTGCTGACTCAGCTGACGTCTCTGGGATTGCACGAGCGTGATTCATCTTAAATAAATAGTACAGTTATGTCTGAGAATATTATTTGTTACATGGAAAGATCATAAATTAGTTTATTGCATAAAAGGTTACATAGTTAATCCCTGCACTTTGTATTTTACAACGAAAGTTTGAAAATATCGCATCGACTTTCTTAAATCGAAGCGTGCAAAGTTGCAAAGCAAATCACTATAAAGCTTTGTTCTTTGGGATATATATTCTTATTCTTATGAGATCTATATTAGAGAACAAAAATATAGTCATTAAATAAATATTATGTAAATGAAAAGTTGTGATTAAAAAAAAAATGCGTATTGACATTCTACCATCTCAGTATAAAACTGATTATCATGATAAACAGTCCAGAGCAGAGAAAGTATAGTCCTCTCTATTTTATATCATATTTACACTAATCAGCAAACAGTTTATTATTTTTTGATACTGTACTTTACACGATATTATAAATTTATATTGTGATCTTTGATTGGCAACATACTCTACGTATGCCTAAGTGATTTAAACTTTATAGTGGAATGGAAGTCTAGTCTTTCACATAAGATAATGTAATCAAAACCATCAGTAAATGGAAATAAATTGAATCAGGTCGTTACACAGTCGTCCGTCGACATCTGGAATCAGGTTGTCTGAAAATAAATACACGTATATTGGGCTCAAAGTTGCAATGAGGAGGAACTTTCTACACCATGCTCGTAAAGCCATAAACTATAACGGCATTTTGAAAGGTCAGCCTCCCAGGCAGCTGGAGGGTTGGGGCAGGCCGGTCTTCAAACCCTCTCTTGACGTAGTTTTTTTTATCGTGTCGGCTTCAAAATAGGTATTCCCTTGCAAGCAAACATTCCATTTACTTACTTTATCGTATTTTTTTGTATTTGAGGGAGTAGAACTGTTTTGGTGTACAGCTCGTCTTTTCCCTGCAGTCATACATAATTAATTACAAATGAATTCATTACACCTGATTGAAACTTTGTAGGTACCTGTTATTGACATTAATTGACATTTTTCATATCAAACGTGGAATAACAACAGTTATCACAAATAAGTCAGAAAATGCGCAATTATTTAGATATTTTTGAACATTTTAATGGATTCTAAATTCAAGATAATTGCATTAATATTTTTATTATATATATTATTTATTAACTTTGTGCTTCATTTAAATTTAAATTTTTACACAGTTATTTCATTTTTTAAACAGATGTCTTAAAATGGATGAGAAATTTTTAACCTGTTTAAATTAGACCAAAGTTTTTCATGAGGCACGTACGATAGTCTCGACTTTCGATTTCTTTTTCTTTTTTTAATGAAAAATAAACAGTTCAACAACATTTTTATTCAGCACCTTTGTAAGGCAAGATTATTCATGACTTATCTTTTTGGGTAAAAGGTGTGAGGAAAGAATATTACACCTTAAAGGACCCAAAAACATAAATTTTACCATACATAAACAAATCATTAAAACAAGCTGAAGAAAACTGGCTATAATTGCCTAGGGTTTTCGTGAAAGATTGTATTTGTTATATCCCTGTCAATTATTACCGCTCAAAAAAATACATAAAAAAATAAATAGAATAAATTGTATTTGAGTCTACCCACTCAGTTATATAATTGATTTTTCAGTGGGGGACAGTAAATCAAAGAGACTAAGCCAAACCCCGTAAAGGCCCGACGCAATCGACGATGAGCGATAACAACCAAAGATCGATATTGTTATAGAAATAGCATCGTGGGATGGACAGTGCGAACACCCGCGAATCAAAGCCAGAATCAAAAGGCTGATTCAAAAAAATTGGGAACCACGTTAACCATTAAGCACGTTTTATAAAACTGGGTATGAATATAAAAAGCTATTATTTATTATTTTGTTCCACCTTTAATATTTTACTTGGTGATGTCAATTAGTATAATGATATGAAATGTGGGTTTTCCCTACAAAATCTGATTACTCCTAGCCCTATCGATATGTATGCACAAATTGAGTTACTATTTTACGAGTTAACAAAACAATTTTAACAACATTGAACAAAATAAGAAAATAAAAATATAAAAATCATTCGTAGTAAAACACAAATAAGGCTATGAAATAGGTGTGCTATCTTATGGTGACGTCCTGAAAAAATCAGCGGTACTTCTAAATTAATTAAGCATGAGACAGAATCGATTGTTATATCGGTAGCTTTTGACTTGTTTGGAACCATAGATTGGTGGTTATATTATGTAGTACACAATGTGTAATGTTGTGTAAAAGTCATGTAGGCCTAAAAACAAACAATATTGTTATTCGTCCTTACAATTACTAGAATCCATTATTTCAATAGCATCATTGATTTGATGCGATTTATTTTATTTCTTCCATATTGTTTTAAAGGGTTTTATTACATTTCGATATTGTTTGTTCAAATAAGCATATTGAGGCGAAGGATACGAGTTCTTATTTATGCATAGGTAGTGTACTAAACTTAATTACATTCTGAGGGGACATTTACCGCTTCTAAAACAATATTTGAGACAAAATATTTATGTCCTATGCTATACCCAAGTCTTATTGATATTAGGTAATACAAATTTGAAGCATGTGCATGAAATTTGGTGGGTGTCTTTGCAAAAATGACGAGTGTGTCCCTTAATTTAAAATAATTAATCTTAATAATTAACATAATTAATCTTAATAATTAAATAATTAATCAAGTTCTAGTAAATCATTAATTTAATAAATATTAAATAATTGGTAAAAGTGAAAAAAGAGTTGTGTTTTCTTTTGGGGATTTAACCTGCTCTTTAAAAAAATTAATACAACAAAAAATAAAAAAAATAAACTATATAAATTAAATAATAATTACAACAAAACATCCCTGCTCTAAAATTTCTCAAATAAAAGTGAAACATTGTTATTATTCTATTTTTATGGATCTTTTTCACAAACATTGAAACGTTTACATGAAAGGGGCGTTATACAACCCCCGGGAAACAAAAACTGGGTTAAACGTAGTATTTTGGTCAAAAGGGTCGGACGTGGTCATTCGTTTTCAACTTAATTCCAACTTTGGGCCAAACGTTTTTTTTTGGTCGGAAACCATGGGAGTTTTTAAAAATTTTTTTCGATTTTGGTTTTTAACGTGGGTTTTTTAGGTGTATACACGCCCTTTCGACGGGATGGTTTATGGTGGATGCCGACGCGTTTAAAGGTTGGGATTTTGTGCGTGCGACATATTATAAACTTGGGTTTTTAACATTATCCGACGTTGGCCGAGGGTGTTTTTAGGTGCAAATACCCAATACAAAGTGTTGTTTTTTTTGTCGGTGCCGACTGGGGAAAGGGTTGGGATTTGTGTGCGTGCCGAATATTATAAACCAGTTGTTTTTTAGACATTATCCGACGTTGGTCGACGTTGTTTTTTAGGTGCAAATACCCAATGACAAGTGTTTTTTATGGTGGGATGCCGACGTCGGTTAAAGGCGGGGATTTGTGTGCGTGACGAAATTTTATCAACTTTGGGTTTTTTAGACATTATCCGACTTGGGCCACGTTGTTTTTTGGGTTCAATACCCAATGACGAGGTTTTGGGTTTATGGTGGGATCCGACGTCGGTTAAAAGGTTGGATTGTGTGCGTCCCGACTATTATCAACATTGGTTTTTTTAACTTTATCCGACGTTGGCTCGACGTTTTTTTTTTGGGTGCAAATCCCAAATGACAATGTTGGTTTTAGGGTCGGATGCCGGTGGGTTAAAGTTTGGAATTTGTGTGCGGCCGACATTTAAAAACAGTTTTTTTTTTGGACTTACCAACTGGCTCGACGTTGTTTTTTTCAGTGCAAATACCAAGACGAGGTTTTTTTTTTGTGGTCGGACCCGACGTGGGTTAAAGGGGGGGATTTGTGTGCGTGCCGACATATTATCAACAGTTTTTTTTTAACATTATCCAATTTGGCTCGCTTGGTTTTTAGGTGCAAACCCAATGTCGAAGGTTTTGGGTTTTATGGTGGGATGCCGACTGGGTTTAAAAGGTTGGGATTTGTGTCGTGCCGCATATTTCAACATTTGGTTTTTTAGACATTTCCGACTTTGGCTAACCGTTGGTTTTTTGGGTAAAAATACCCATGCAAAAGTTTTGGGTTTATGGTCGGTGCCGCGTCTTAAAGGGGGGTTTTGTGGGCGTGCCGACTATTATAAACATTTTTTTTTTGACTTATCCCTTTGGGCTAACCTTTTGGTTTTTTTTAGGTGCAAATACCCAATGACGAAGTGTTGGCTTTTTGGGACCCGACGTCGGTTTAAAGTTGGGATTTGTATGCGTTCCGCCGTAATATAAACAGTTGGGTTTGGGACATTTCCTACTTGGGCTCGACGTTGATTTTAGCTGCAATACCCAAGTCAAAGTGTTGGTTTAACCGACGGATCCCAAACTAGGTTTACAGTTGGGGAATTGTTTGTGTCTGCTAGATTGGACGGTATTTTAAGACTTTCCCGACTTGCTCAGTTTGTTTGCTTTGCAAAACATTGGGGGTTTTTTAATCTTTTTTAAATTATATAGGGTTTTGGAGTTGTTTTCTCGCGTCAAAAGAGCGAATTTCCTAAAATAAAACCTTTGTTGCGAGGCGGGTTTGAAAAGAGGAAACTATAGCTGAATTATTATCTAGGATGCAGTGGGAATAATAGTGTTGTACTATCAAACCTCGACCATTCTGCGTTGTGGTGGAAAATTGTTTTGACCATTGCCCTTTTGCTTAACCATGCAATTCTATTTAAATGCTTGATGCAGTTGTTTTATGGTAATTGTCATACCGATACTCGCACTAAAAAACGTTTTTTTCTTCATTACATTTTAAATAAAAGTCATTTTTTTTTTAAATTTTAAATTTTGGGGGAACGTTAAATTAAACTGTCGCCCATCATCCTTAAACAAATTTTTTTTTTATGTTCTTCTCTTTTTTGTATTTTAGATTGTGTGTTTGCATTACGAAATGGTTGTTTTTATTTTGCTGTCTCTAGTGTGAAGGGGCGTTTATTTTGGGTAATTTCAAACAAAAAAATTTAAAAAAGACAAAAAATTAACAAAATACAGTGTAATTTTCGTATTTCGAATAGTAATATTTCAAAAATTTTTAAAAGGCAAAAATTTCTAAAACCAATATTTAAATAGCATAATTTTTTTTATGTAAATTTTAAAATATAAATTAAAAATTAACAAATTGGGGTTTTACGGAAAAGTATAATAGCAACTTTCCCTTTTTTGAATTCAGTTCGCTTCACGAATTTGGGGGTTTGTTTAAAAAGAAAACCCTTTTTTTTTCGTGCTAAAGGTAAAAAATTTATGAAAAAATTGATGTGGCATAACAACATAACTACTATATCCTTTCAATAATTAAAAATACCCAAGTTTTATTATAATACTATTCACCGGGTACTAGTTCATTAGAATACTTTTTACAGATGAATACGTATAGAAAAACCCAAAGTTCACGGTCCCCGAAAAATAAAATATAACCAAAAAGATTTCGGTTTTAAATTTATTTTGTCGCAACGCTTCCCAATATGCTAACCTTTGCGTGGGGGCCTACGGGTTTTGGCTTGGCCTTTTGATTAAAGTCCTCCACTGAAAATCAGTTATATAACTGAGTGGTAGACTAAAAATTTAAATTTTTTTATTTATTTATTTTTTTAACTGCTTCAGCCTAACTGTGTTATTATGCGCTAATCTAAGGACTTCTCTCGACACGTTTTTACCTGATATTTCTTTTAGAAAAATAAAAATTTTTAAAAAGTTAAAAATAAAAAAAGGGGGCCACAACGTAGCTAGCTCCAAGCAAATTTGCCAATCGCCAAAAATTATGAAATCAAAAACTGTTTTTTATGATAGTTTTTTCCTTGAGAAGCTTTTGTTTTCATTTTTTTTTTGCGTTTCACAAAAAAATTTTGTATAGGCTACTTTATTAAATAATAAAATTAAATTTGTAAAAAAATACCAAAAAATAATATAAATTTTATTATTTCATATGAACGCAAATTTTCTTTGTGAATAAAATAAACAAATTTTGATTTTGTAAAGAATGTTTAAAAGGGGCATTTGTTTTAACACGAGATGGTGACAATGCTGAGCGCCCGAGCAACCAGCCAAATACTGTAAGAGACGCTTCGCTAAGCGTCTATTAGGCAGTGGTTAATTAATTCATAAACTAGGAAAACGCTTAAGTCCCACCGCGTTGATGGATAAGCTTTTTTTGTAAGTTTTTAGTTTGCGTAGGACCACTTTTCCTTTGCAAGTGCTTTTTAAATCCATTGTAGTATTGTTGTCAAGTTTCTTTTGTGATTGTTAATTGTTATTATAACCAAAAAAATCATAAAAAAACTTTTTCTAAAAATTTTAACTACCTTTTTTAAACTATTTCTTTAAAAAAGCAATCATACCTTTACCTTAATATCCATGTAAAAATATAACTTGTACCCCACCCGTTTGGTCAGAGTGGGCCCAAAGCCCACGAAAATATCGCACTTAAAATCGAAAAAAATTAAAAAAGTACGATTTCTAAAAATATTTTTTTCGTTGTCCCCAAAACAGGCGTCTAATTTCAGGTTTTAAGGTCCCCCAAATTTTCATAAAAGATCACATATCGTGGGAAGAACCATCCCTTCTACTGCCTTTTCTCCCAAAAATGAGTGTTGGTGTCTATGGAACAGAAAATTATTTTGAATCTTTTGGTGTCAATAGCTCCTATCTTACAATGCTTAAACATCTCCAAAAGAGACATAAAGTACGACCTAATCAGTTTTAAAATGCTCCCTGAAATTTGTTTTTTTGGCAGATAAAAGTTTTTGGTTCTTCCCGATATGCCTTTTTTCCCGGGAGCGCGAACAAACAGACAAAAAACAAAAAAAAAAACAAACAAAAACAAAAAAAAAAAATTGGGAGCTGAATTTTTTGGGGGGTCAGAAAAATTTGAAGTTTTCGCTTCCCCAAACCACAATTTTTTTAAAGCTAATGGACGTCCTTGAAACTTGCGCGTGAAAAGTGTACTTTAAACTTTGTACCTCAATAAATTTGAAATATGTTCGTGGGGCTGGTTTAAATGACGCTAGTGTTTAAAAAGGTTTTTCTCTTTACTCCGTACACACCCCCCATATTTGTTTTTTTCATGTCACTTTTTATTTTTAAAACAAAATTTGTATACAACCTCCCCCCCAACCATAAAAAACAAATTTTATTTTTTAAAATAGTGTAATGAAAATTTATAGGCCATCACTTTCCCAAACAGTATTTGCCTGTCTAAAGTATTGTCCCGCTTTTACCGTCGCTTTCGCTTCATACAATTTACCCCTCTAGACTGCAAATTTTGGTCGGGGACTATTGATTTAAAAAACCCAAAATTTTGGTGAAATGATTAGAGGGGAAAAAAACATCAATGCCCTAAGACTTTAAACCCCGGGGTGGTAGAGAAAAGTGGAATAAAAAAATAAGTTTCAGTAAAATATCAGATGCATAATTAAATTTTTGCCCAAAGGATAAAAAATTAAATTAATAGCGTCTTCCAAACCCCCCTTTTTTATATTTTTTAAAAATTTCCCGGAATATCCCACAGGGCTTTCGAAGTAACCTAATTTTATATTTTCAAACCCCGTCCCCAGTTTTTTTGGGTTCACAGCCTTTCTGGGCCTGTCATGCCCTCTTCCCCTTTAAATTTTTCTTCAATACAAAACTAATAAGCCTACAAAAACATAAATATATTTAATATTATTTATTTCACGGATGTTGCACTTAAACACTTACCAAATGCAAATGCGGGTTATTATCTATAAATTTCCATCACTTCTTTTTGTATTTAAAATGCATTTGATTTTGGGTTCCACCCCCTATGAACGAAGCCCCGGGAACCCCGCCCACACGCGCTTGGTGTACTGTGGTTTGCTTTTTTCTTTTGGAACACGGTTTGTTCATTCCACGAACTAAACCACGGACAAAGATTGTGTGAAATTGCTGCATATGCACTAAACTGGAAAACCTCAGTTTGACGGGTTTAAAAACCTGCCCTGTGGGGCGGGGAAAAACAAAAATGGACCGTATAAAACTACCCACAGCTGATTTATTCAAATTTTTAAATTTTAGTCGTGTTCTCATTTTGAAAGAGAAATTCGTCGCAGGGTTTGCTTGAAGAAAGGGTGTTTCTCACTTTTCCAAAGACAAAAAAAAAAACAAACCAAAAGGATAACAAAAACTATTACAAGCCCCGGGGTATAAAAAAAATCGTACGGGTTTTGGGAGTGTACCGGTAGAATTAAAACGTATTCCTCCGAAGTCTTAAATCTCTTTTTTAGGGTTTACTATCTTTTTTTTTCGTAAAAAACATCAAAATTTAAATTTTTATTATACCAAAAAACTAAAACAACCCCTTTTCCGTTGGTACTTAAAACCAACCCATGCGGCCCGACGCCCTCGAAGAGCGAACAAGTCCAACCCGAGCAGGGGTTTTAAATAAAAGACACATTAAATTAAAGCGACACTTTGTTCATTAAAAAAAAAACATTTGGACTAAACAAATGTTCTTATAGATATATTTAAAATAAATTTCAATCTTTCAAAGCCTTCCCCAACTAAATGTTGAACAAAAAAATGTTTCAAAAAATTTAAAATTTTAAAAAAATAAGTAAAAAATTATTTACAAACGACCCTGAAACCTATTTTTACAAAAAAATATATTGAAGTTAAAATAAACATTGGGGGAAAAAAAATATGTTCTACTCAAACTTAGGGAAGCTAAAGGCCCCAACAAACAAACTATTTATCAAATCGTAAAAAATTCCTTTTTTAAGACCAAAGCTTGGTGTTACTTAGGGAAAAAATATTTTATATTTTTTATATTTTTAATGTTCTAGTTCACTAATTATTATGTCCCGTGTACGGGAGCTATCAACTTTTTATGTTTTTCAAAAATTTGTAACAAAAATATTTTTTATCTTTTTCCCTTTTTTATTTTATTTTTAGAAGTTAAAGTTTCTTTTGTTTAAAAGTTTGAGAAACTCTTGAAAAAAATTGAAATATTACCATTAAAAAATATCTAAGAACAGTGAAAATTTTTACGAAATACCTGAATATTATTTTTTATTTATAAATTTACATGGTTTTTTTTGATTTGTGTCTTTTGTGTTAATAAACATTACGACCAAAAACGGTGTGATGTTGTAAAACCCCAGAAATTTTTTTTTATTGTGGAAAAATTAATTTGGTATATTAATGTTATGGTCTGGCATAGTGATGAATTAAGTACAAAATAGCAATATTATTATTAAACAAACTCTATAAAAATAAAAAATTTTTGCCCACACTGATCAACAAAACCCGAAATGATTATTTAAGACACCGAAAATAGCTTACCATTCTAAAAAAAGCCCCCGGCCGACCTTGAATATGCATTTCATTTCTTTAAATTTTAATCTTTTAAACTTCACTAAGTTTTTTTGTAAAACAAGGTGGTTGGGAGGGGGGATATTTTATAATTTGAGATTGCTGGTTTGGCTTTAAACCTGAAACTTACTTCTTCCCCCCCCCCATCCCCCCCAATAATTATAAGTAGGCCTTAAACGTTCTATTTTTATTTTTATTGTTTAAATTTGTGCCCCTTAATTTGAACTGTATGTGTAAGGGTCGCAAAAAATTGTTTAAAAATTGTCAACTAATTAGATCTATTGATTCTCGTCAATTTTAAATTCATTGAAATCTGCAATGAAAATGATACCATTGTAAACAGATGTTTCCATTTGGGACAAAGTTCGATTTTTTCACAAAATTTCATTTTTCCCCTTTCAAGCAGACTTGCGAGTATTGCCCAAAAAATTGTTCAACCCCCCAAGCGCCGTAACGAATACCGACTGCAGTTATGGGCTTTAAAAGGTTTTAGGCGGTTTGAGCTGAGTTCCCCTTGAAAACTCATCGTAGGGGGGGAAATTTAAAAAAATGCATGCCATTCAATGCAACTGTTTTTCCAAAGCTGATTATAACACTATTCTTGTTATTGTTTTTAACTTTTTTTGTTTTGTGATCTGATCATCTGGAAAAATACCCCAAAGGTATGAAATTTTAAATTTTAGCACTCTGCAATTGCTGCCGGGTTGTAACTTTCTGTCCTTTGATACAGTGCCTTTCTAAAAAAAAAAACAACAACACTTGTTTGTTTATTATTTTTTGCTTATGGTAACAAAGCTGATAGGGGGTCGTCCCTTGAAACACTTTTAGAAAAGACAAACCCGCGGGTACCAAAAAAACTCAAAGCTGTGAGATGGAAAAAGGAAGACACACGTGTTATTTTTCTGTGCTGAAACGGCCTGGGGTCCGAGCTGATAAAATATTATCCACATTTCGGAATTACCCCTATCGGGAAAATCAAACGATTTGTTGTGTTTTTTTAGAAATTAAGTCCCCGTACTATGTCAATTGCAAAGAAAATCATTTTTTTTTATTTTTTTCAATAATTATCAAATATCACAATAATAAAAACCCAAATTTTTTTGAGGGAAAAGAACCCAGAATGAAACGTCGGCCGGAGGGGGGGGGGTTGGGATCCAGTACTGCCCAAAAAAAATTAATGTTCACATTAAAAAGGACTGCAGGGGAAAAATTTATTTACATTTTTTAGCTTTTTAGGAAACCCCCATTGATTCCGCAAATTCCCTTAATCTCCCCGCTTGAGTCGCGTAAATTACTAAAACATCTCCCGTCCCATTTCGTAAAACCATTTTAGATTACAAAACATCCCCCATATTTGCAATTTTTAATTAAATAGACTTTTTCAATAGTTTATTTCATGTGGAGTTTTTTTTAAGGGTTTGGGGGGGGGGGGGAGGGGGTAGCCAAAATGTTTTGGGGACGGGATTGAGTAAAAATGGACTGTATTTTTTTTTATTTTTTTTAAGGAAGCCCAAAGAATAATTTATTTTCCGATCGAAACAAGTTGATGACAATGCGTTACCTGATATCACATAAAATCCGCGGATTTACATAAAGGGGGGAAAAAAACAAAGCTGAGGAGTTAAATTTTTTTTTCTAATTTTAATTTCGACAAAAGGCTCAAACGCTTGGGGGAAAAAATATAAAAATGCAGATGGGAGACCATTGTTATCACGTTACAGTTATCATCCCGTTAATGCGCACTGATCAAGTTTGAATATTATTAGTGGAGGTACGTGAAAATAGCGTTTTATGAATAAATGCTTCAAAGCACTATATTTTCACTTAAAACCAAGGTTTTCCAGTCCAATGTTAGTTTATTTAACATAGTATCTATAACTTGCTTATATTTTATACTGATTTTAATTCAGTTGATATTATTTCAAACTAATTGACATATAATTTCAAAATAAAAATATTAGAAAACTTCAAAGACAAGTTTTTGAAGGTGACCAAAAATTTTGCTCAAAAACTATGAGGTGATGGGACTCGTACAATGTCATATGTTATTATGCTCGGATTATTATAACCGCTATGTTATATCATAAAATACAATTTTAAGACTTTTACGAGTTCTTTACATTTTATTATTTTTATCTTCACAGATAATCCATTGACACTTGGCCTATCGTTTTGATTAAGTGATGAGAAGTATGTGGACACATTTATCTGAAGTTTACAAAGTAAGCCTACTGTTTTTTTTTCATTATTAAACTAGACTAGTTTAGCATTACTTTTTTTTCTTTTTGGTTAACAATTTAATTTTAATAATTTTATTAAGAGGCTTGCGTGCGGACGCTCAGCGTCTAGAATGCAGATATTTCGTAATTATTAAAATACATGGAGGGGAAAACAAAAATTTTTTTGTTCTGTTTTTTACCCGACTTTAAAAACCCATTTTCGTACTGCTGCTCGGCTTTTTTATTTGGTTTTCGCCCCTTTCCATACAAATTGAAGTATCGGTCGATATTTAAAAATTACTGTGACCCTCGGGGCCAAAATAAAAAAATAAAAAAAAAGGGCCCTTTACGAATAAAATATCTTTTTTAATAAAGGGATTTTCAATTAAAATGGGTATTCACTTTCAAGTCCCCCTTCGCGAACGCTTTTTCTAGTCGCGTTGATGGATGAACTTTTTTGTAAGTTTTTAGTATGCTTGGGATCTCTTTACCTTTTCAAGTCACATTGGAAAATAATTTTTGTTAAATTAGGATATTTGTTATCCAGAAGCATTAACTATTAATTGCTATGGTATTACAAATTAATAGAATGTAAAATAGGGCCCCGATTCATGTACATTTATCCCGGGGATAAAGGGGTTAAGACGGTATAAAGCGGACATGGCAGGGTAAGGCCTGTTGTCTGGGGAACCCCACCAAACAAAAATTTTAATCAACAACTGACACAACAAAATGTTAAATTTTCCCCCTGCATTCCACGCCGTAAATCAGCAAAAAACAAAAAAACACTGAAAATTCCCCCCCATCTTTTTTTTTTATTTTTCTTTAGTGACAGGGGTTTTGCGTGAATTCTTTTAAAAAAAAGAAAAGGCTTTTAAAATTTCCGTAAATTTTGGGAAAACCTAGGGGCTATCATCCATTCTTTTTCTGCATTAGGCTTTTTTGTATCAAAAAAATTATTTGTGCGGGGGTTTCTGAACAAGGTCGTGGGTCTAGGGTTGCTAGGAAGGCCCACTTGTCAAAAAGTGTTTTGTTTGATTAAATTTAATGTAGTCCTATGCCTAATGGGAAATTAGGCCCCATGTTGTATTAAATAAATTTTCTCCCTCGGGGGTGGCCCCGGGGCGGTTTCTGATTTGTTTTTTAGAGTATTGACAACTTTCTCGTTTTTCCATAGATGCAAAATTTTTAAAAAATCCCCATCTGTTTAGTTTTCTTATCCCCGTGAGGGGATAAGTTCATGAATTTGGTTCGGAGTTATACCCCATTATACCCCCTAACTCGCTTAACCGGGGTAAAAATGTACATGAATCGGGGCCCAAAAATTTGCTTTTTCAACGCGTTTTTAGGTGATTGTTTCCGTTTTTTATTTTTACTTGTTAATTTTATACACCTCAAACAAATCATATTAAAAATTTATTTTTTAGGATTCTGGGTAATTTTTTTTAACCTTTTCTTTAAAAGACAATACTCACCCCTTTCCTTAATGTCCTGTGAAATTGAAAAGTTGTAGCCCCCGTTTGGGGCAAATCGGACCAATATCACGAATCTATCGCATTTTAAAGGACCTCCCCTGAAAAAACTGCCAAAAAATACCCTTTACCTGTTTTTTTTTATTACTTTTATTTTCTCTTTAAGTTTATATTTTTAATTAAATAAAAAAACAAAAGGTTCCCCCCCTCCTTTTTTCTTGAAATTTTTTTTTTAAGTTATTTTCGCCAGGAAATGCGGTTTTTTTTTTGCCATTTTCAAAAAATATTTTTGTTTGTTTAAGGGGGGGGGGTTATGGGGGGGGGGGTTTTTATTACTTATTTAAAATGGAAGGATGTTCTTCAAACCCCGGGAGAGCAAAATTCTAAATTTTGGGAGCGTAGCGAGCGTAGGACGAAGCGAAGATTCCTCTTTACTACACTGGAAAAAAAAATCCGGAATGTTTTTTTTTTTTTTTTCTTTTTTTTTTTTTTTTTTGTATTTTTGTGGTTTGTCAGCCGATTCCCCCTAACCCATACCCAATTGCGATGAAAATTTTTTGGGGCCTTCGGAAACTCTGAAATTAGAACTGCCCCGTTTTTGAGCGCAATCGAAAAATATTTCTATGAAATCGCAAAATTTTCGATTTTTTTCGATTTTTTAAAAATTTCTTTTACTTAAAACCTACATGCTTTATCCGATTTTAATGATTTTTCACAGAACCATAATTTTATGAATTTAAAAATTCGTTAAAAATTTTAGCCAATCGAAAAAAATTTCTCTGAAAACGAAAAATTTTACGGGTTTTTTCTTTTTTAAAACAAATTTTTTGACTTTTTAAAAACCCCACATGCTTTAACCAATTGTAATAATTTTTTCACAGAACCTTAATTTTATGAATTTATATATTCGTGTGAAATTTGAGCGCAATCGAATAATTTTTTTATATGAAAATCGCAATTTTACGATTTTTTTTCTTTTTTAAAATTACGATTAATTAAAAAAATTAAAAATTAAAGTTTATTTTTATTTTATTTAAATTAATTTTTAAAAAATCTTCAACTTAGTAATGATTTTTTTCACAGAACAACAGAAAATCCGCATACACATGGCAGCTCAATGCACCAATTACGCTCATCCAACAACGCAGCGGGACTTAAGCGTTTTCCTAGTTATGGTAATTTCATGTAAAAATTTTGGCGCATAATATTTTTATCACACTTTTGGAACTTAAAAAAACTATCTTTTTCTGTACCACTTGTCCGAATGAGCTAATTTTGGTTTGTTTTATACTTGGACATAAATAACACAATTGTGCATGCGTTTTAAGATATATTCATAACTTTGGCTAAATATATATTAAACTTCTATCTGAAGTGTAATTAATAAAATTCATTATTCAAAATGCATAAAATTGCCAAAAATGAAAAAATAAACAAAACCATGACAATTGTCTTTGGTTATGTCAAACAAGGAAAATGCCAAATTTTACAACAATCGGTCCAAAGGAAAAAAGTTTGTGTTTTCTACCAAAGAGCTTAAAAAACAATGAAAAAAATCAAGAGGAGCAAAATATAAGCCCCCCAAAAAATAAAAACTCATTCGATCCATTTTCAAAGGTGTTTCCATTGCCCACACCAAAAATTATGTTTGTAGTGTAAAAACTGTGGATTTGGCTTTTTCAGTGGAGTGTTCCCTTAAAAATCGAAAGAATCTCAATCTTAAGAGTACGATATTCATGAGAAATATTTCTTAGATTGTACCAAAAAACGTGGCAGGTCTAAGTTCAGAGATTTCGAAGGTCCCCTTCAATTTTCATCAAGATCGCATATGCCGTTTGCCCGGTAGAGCGCTAACAAACAGACGGAAAAAGAAAAAAAAACACCCGAGCTAATTTTGGGGAGGGGGGGGGGGGGGGGGTGTCAGTGAAATTTAAGTCTTCGCTTCCCTCATCCAATTAATAAAACCTATTAAAAAGGAAAAACACTGCAGGACATCAAGTGAGAACTACTATAAAAATGTTGGCGTAGTTTGAAAAGTACAAACACATTTTCTGCTTGAATCAAAAATCACATGCTAATTTAATTGAGATTTTGAACTTCGTCCAGTCGTAGACAATGCCGTTAATTCAATACAAATGACAAAGTTTTTATTTTGCAGTGCGGAAACACAAAATAAGCCTTGAATTTTAGAATGGGCTGGGTGGGAGGGGAGGTGAAGCTGGTAGTGATATTTTGTAAATTAAATCTAAATGGTAAATGTTAAATATATACCGTAGCTGTAATAATGTTTTGAAAATTAAATATTAAACTGCGTTTTCCGTGGCTGTTATATTATACACTTGATTATTCATTCACATTATGCCAAATACTTATTAGTAGTAATTCCTTTTTTTCTCTTTTTTTCTTTAGATATTGCTATTTTATGGACGCATAGGTTAAACAATTTGTACGGTTTACATTGCCTGAATAGCTGACATAAGTTTCAACATCTCGTTTACATTTTCATAAATTTCATTCTAGTGTTAAAGAAAACACTGTTGCACTGTAATATTTCAAACGTAAGTTATACATTGACTTTTAGTAACGATGCAATGATGCAACGACAGTGTTGGCTCGAGCGTTAAGCGCGCGACTCTGATTTGGGAGGTCCCGAATTCAAATCCCGTCGAGACCGGCAATCCTGACTGAAGGTTTTTCCAAGGTTTTTCTGCGAATGCGAATGCAAGGGATTGAGTCCTCTTAAACAGCCCTCGGACATCCCTTAACAATTGTCCTATCCGCAACATACCTATAGTTGGATGAGCGAAGCGAAGACTTCGATTTCACCGACCCCCCAAAAAATTTAGCCCGGGTGTTTTTTTGTTTGTTTGTTTTTGTTTCTGTTTGTTTTTTTGTTTTTTGTTTTTTTTGTTTTTCTGTATGTTTGTTCGCTCTCTACCGGGCAAACGGCATATTTATGCGATCTTGATGAAAATTTGACACGACTTTCGAAATCTCTGAACTTAGACTTGCTACGTTTTTGGGTACAATCGAAGAAATATTTCTCATGAATATCGTACTTTTACGATTTTTTTCGATTTTTAGTGCGATATTTTCGTGACATTTGGGCCGATTCTGACCAAACGGGTAGGGCTACAACGTTCATATTTGACATGGACATTAAGGTTATGGTGATGAAGTACTTTTTGAACGAAAAAGTTGAAAAAGTTAGCCAGAATCCATAGAAATAAATCTTTTAATGTAAGTTTTTTACGGTAAATAATAACAAATTGACAAGTAACAATAGAAACTTGACAACAGTCACCTACAATGCGTAGGCAGCAAAACAAAGCACTTGCAAAAGTAAAGATATCCCACGCAAACTAAAAACTTAAAAAAGCTCATCCATCAACGCGACTAAAAAAAGCGTTTGCGAAGCTTCCTAGTTAATTAGACACCGGAAGACTGAAAAGGGGCATAAATTTCACCCTGGGCAGGCTTCCCACTAAAATATATCCACTAAAAAGATGCAGTAGCTTAAGTTTATATATTATAGCCCTACATATTAAGGATGCAAAACAAATCAATTTATTGAATTATTGAATGAACCTATATTCATAAAGGCCCGCATTTTGTATCCTACCTATTGCTCAAATACACTGTATCTAAGTTATTAGATAAATAAATAATATCATTAAATGAATAAATAAATAAAAGATAACGCACAGATTATTTTATATAGTGACGTAGGGTCCCGAATCTTGCCTCAACCAACTTAACCATCAACCACCAACCAACCAACTTTATCATGGGTAGCAAAACGCACATAGGTCAATACAAATTTCACCCTTGAAGGTATGGAGGAATGATATTGTTCAATTTACCTGGTTGGACTATTGGCGCCCTTGATAAAGTTCAATATCCTAGGCGGAAGGGACGTGAGTTTGAAGGGTCCTTTTCTACAATTTATTGTATGGACATATAGTGTTTGTCACATGCACGAACTTCCTTTGCTTGTTAAATATTTTAAGATGAATTAACAAAGGAATCAAAATTTAACAGTTTGGATATGTTTTTACTTTTTAATTAAGGGGAATCCCTGGACCCAAATATGATTTCTATAGAATGCAGTAAAGACGTCTGAAAAGTAAGTAGAATGTAAGAGGGGCTTAATAAAAGTGCGGATTATTTTTTTGAAATTTTTTTGACGGGACATAACCTCAGAATCAACAATTATATTCAAATTACTGGAATCAGTTGCTCAAGTTCAAAATTGAATTTTGAGCAGCGGTATTTTGTATATTATTTCTACACTCCTTTATCTACAACCTAAATAAAAGGATTTTTGGTTTAATATGGTTTGTTGCGTTGCACAATTTTTTTCGCCTGCCGGTACAATTTCAAATTTTGTACCGTTTAACGGAAAAAATCTTGCAACGCCTGAAACCATCCAAAACCAATAATCCTTATATTTAGGCTGTAGATAAAGGAGTGTTGAAATAATATGCAAAAAACCGCTGCTCAAAATTCAATTTTAAACTTGAGCAACTGATTCCAGTAATTTGAATATAATTGTTGATTCTGAGGTTAAGTCCCGTCAAAAAATTTCAAAAAAATAATACGCTCTTTTATTAAGCCCTTCTTACATTCTACTTACTTTTCAGACGTCTTTACTGCATTCTTCAGAAATCATATTTGGGTCTAGGGATTCCTCTTAAAGAAGATTATCGGTGGCATAACCTTAGTGAAAATGTTAGTAGACTAGGGAAACGCCAAAGTCGTTGTTAAACGAGTGAGTGAGCCATGTGTTGAGTACCCGATTACATTACTTTTCTTCCCCCTACCTTAGGCCTACCTAGCCTATCATAGGCTAGAGAGGCGCATTATGACCTTACAGTTGACGCGCCCGTCCCCGTATACCAACTAAACTTTAAAAAACTATTATTTATACGAATATAATCAAACTTAAATGCAAATGTTCTCGGGTACTCACAACATGACTCGCTCACTCGTCTAACTACTACTTTGGCGTTTCCCTAGTCTAGTTGGCTAAGGCGCCCTTGTAGCCGTATGTGGGGGAACGTGGTTTTCAATGGTCGGGAAAGTTTTTTTGTAATTTCTAGATTGTATTTAAAAAATTTAATTAAACATTTTTTGAAATGCATAAAAACCGCGGGGTTAGTCCATCATCTGGGGGAAATGGGGCCCAAACTAGGAAAAACATACCCAGTACAAAATACGTAAAAAATTTTTGGAAAGGGTTTTACTCAATCTACGAGGGGGAAATTTTGGGGGGTCCCTTTGCCCGCCCAAACATTCGACTGCCCTTGCGGGGGAAACGGTTTTTCCACGGCCAGGCAAAAAAAAACAAAAAAAAATCTTTTAAAAATTCTAAAACATTGTGTTAAAAAAAATTTCTAAACTTTTGGAAAGTCTTTTTCTCATTTATCATTTTTTGGGTGGGTTTTTAAACCCGAAAATAAATCTTGCTGTTTTGGGTTTGGGCAGTTCTCAAAAAAACTCTTCCCGGTTTTCCCTTTTAAAAATTTTCAGCGAAATCTTTTCCCGCGTTCGGCTTTTTTTCCCCCAAACTTTACACACCCCACACACACACACAAAACGCACGCACGCACGCAAAAAAAACCTCAGGGCCGTTTAAGTCGAATGGAAAACACTACTTTTTCCCCTTACGCCCCATCGTTAAAAAATGTGTATTCCCCCCGTTTTGGTTAGTGGGGGAAAAAACCCCCGTGGGTGGGGGTTTGTAAGGGTTATTTTTAAAAACTACAATTTAAAAATTAAAAATGTCCCCCCCAAACCCGGGGAACCGAACCACGGATCTCCCCGAAATTTCCGACAGGGAACGCGGGAAAATCCGTGGTTCGATCCGGGTTGGGGCGGATTTTTTTAATTTCTAAATTTTGGTAGTAAATAATAAAAATGTGTTTTAAAGTCTTTTTAAGGTGGAGCAACTGCCTCCCACCCCCCCCCGTCCCCTTTTCCCCTCATCGGTTAATCGGCTTTTTTACGTTCTTTTCCTAGAATCACAAGTAAACGATTTTTTGACAAAAAAAAACTAAGATAAAAAAGGATCTCAATTATAAGATTTCAGCTTCTTCTTTTTCCACCCCAAATTTAAAATAAATAAGTAATTTATTATGACCTCAATTTTTTAATAAAAAAAAGTACCGTAGGCCCACTAAAAAGGAAAAAAGTTTTAAAATGGTTTTTGATCGATATCGAATATTTTAAAGGGTTTATGGGGGGGATATATCGATCAAAAATCGATTTTCATTCGACCTTTTAAAAAGAAAACCCAAATTTATTTTGAAGTTTATTGAAATTTTCACCTGCCCAAAAAGGGTTGGGGAAAATAATATATTGGTTAATGTTTACCAAAATTTCCCAATTTTTTAGTAATTAAAAAAACCCTTTTAAACCCTGGTATTTCTCCCTTTGACCCTATCTTTTTTGGTATGAAGGCAATTTGGTATTTTATTGTTTACCCTTTCTTCACTGTAATCTTTTCCCGTTTTGGAATAAAATCCAAAATTTAATAGAAAACTAAAAACCAATTTTTTCCCCACTTTATTTGATGAAACTTTAGAGAAAGGTGTTTGTTAGTTTGTAATTTTTTTATTTATTTTTTATAATTTTAAATTTAGTTTGTATTGTTAATTTGTATTAATTTTTTAAAGAGCAGTGTTAAGCCCCAATCGATAATCAAAACTCTTTTTTCACTTTTCCCCAATTTAAATTTTTATATTTAAAAAATTAATGATTATAAATTTGTTTAATTTTTTAAATTTTATTAAGATTAATTATGTTAATTAACAAACACACTCTTTCTTTTTTTGAAAAGACAGCCCCAAAATTTCATGCAAAATGCTTAAAATTTGTTTTTACCAAAATTTTTAAATTTAAAGACTCGGGGTTTAATGCATAGGACATAATTTTTTGTGCCAAATATTTTTTAAGAAGGGGAAAAATAGTTCCTAAAAAATGTCCTTTAAAGTGTTAGTACATCCCTATTCATAAAAAAAACTCGTATCCCCCGCTAAAGTACCTTATTTGAGCAAAAAAATTTATCAAAATGTAAAAACCCTTTGGGAACAATAGGGAAAGGAAATAAAAAAAATTCCTTTCCAAATAAAAGTTTGCTATTGAAAAAAGGTTCTGTATTGATTGATAAGGACAAAAACCCAAATATTGATTGTTTTAAAACTTTGACTTTTACACAACATTACACATTGTGTACACAAAATTTAAAACCAAAAAATCAGGGTTTTCCCAAAACAACCCAAAAGGGCTACCGATATAAACAATCATTCTGTCTCAGCAATTAATTTAGAAGTCCCGCTAAATTTTTTTCAGGACGTCCCCATAAGATAGCACACCTTTTATAGCCTTATGGTGTTTTACTACGAATGATTTTTATTTTTTTATTTTTTTATTTTTTTCAAGGTTTTTAAAAAAAGGGTTTTGTTAATTTAAAAAATAGTAACTAATTTGGGGCATACATATCGATGGGGCTAGGGAAATCAGATTTTGGGGGAAAACCCACATTTTACATTTCCCTAATTGAATCCCCAAAAGTAAAATATAAAGGGGGAAACCCAAAATAAAAAATTTAATACATTTTTCAAAATTCATACCACAGCTTATAAAAACGTGCTATGGTTACGTGGTTGCAATTTTGCAATGATTAAGTAATGATAGTTGTTCTGAATCAGCCTTGTTGATTCTGGCGTTGATTCGGGGGGTTTTTCCGCACTGCCCAATACCTGTTTGCTATTTTCCAAATTAACAATATGGGATTTTTGGGTTTGGGTTTAACCCCCACTTCGTCGATTGCGTGGGGGGCCTAAAAGGTTTGGTTTGTCGCTTTGATTTAATGTCCCCCACTGAAAATCAGTTATATAACTGAGTGGCTGTGGGTAGACTCTAAATACAATTTATTCTTATTTATTTTATTTTTATGTATTTATTTGATGCGGTAAATTATTGACATGGATATACAAATTACAAATCATTACACGTTAAACCCAGGAAATTTTTATTAGCCACTTCTTCTTCAGTTTGTTTAATGATTTTTTTTATGTATTTTTCCAAATTTTAGGTTTATTGTTCCTTTAAGGAAAAATTTTTTTTCCTCACACCCTTTTTTTCCCAAAAGAAAAGTTATGAATAATCTTTGCCTCTCCCCAAAGGTCCCTGAAAAAAAATTTTTGTTAAAACCTGTTTTATATTTCATTGGGAAAAAAAAAAAGAAATCAAAAGTCGAGACTATCGTACTTTGCTCATATAAACTTTTGGTCTATTTAAACCAGGTTTCAAAATTTCCCACCCCTTTTTAGTTACATCGGTTTGAAATTAAACATAATTGTGTAAAAATTAACTAGGGAAAGCACGAATTAAATTTAAATAAATTTTAAAATAAAAAATTTAATAAATTATCTTAAATTTTAGAATCCTTTTAAAAATGTTAAAAAATATCTAAAAAATTGGGGCCTTTTTCGGGATTTATTTTGAAAACTGTTGTTTTTCCACTTTTGGGAAAATAAAAAAATGTAAATTAATGTCAATAACATTTACCTTCCCAAAGTTTAACCCGGGTAATAAATTTCTTTTGTAAAATTATGTAGACTGCAGGGAAAAGACGGCTGTACAACCAAAACCATTTTCTACCCCCCAAATAAAAAAAAATACAAAAAGTAAGAAAGGGAAATTTTGCTTTAAAAGGGAAATACCTTTTTTTGAAGCCGACACGTTTAAAAAAAACTCCGCCCAAAGAGGGGGTTTGAAGCCCCGGCCCTCCCCCAAAACCCTCCAGCTGCCGGGGAGGCTGCCCTTTAAAAAATGCCTTATTTTTTATGGTTTTACGTAGAAAGTTCCTCCTCATTGAAACTTTGAGCCCAATAAGTGTATTTTTTTTCAGAAAAACCTGATTCCAATGTCGACGGACAAATTGTGTAACGACCTGATTCAATTTATTTCCATTTACGAGGGTTTTTTGATTACTTTTATCTTATTTTAAAAAGGATTTAATTTCCCTTTCCCACTAAAATTTTTAAATCACTTAGGCATCGTAGAGTATGTTCCCAAATAAAAGATCACAATAAAATTTATAATTCGTGTAAAGTACAGTATCAAAAAAAAAAAAACTTTTTGGTTTGGGTTGTAAATATGATATAAAATAGAGAGGACATACTTTCTTTGCTCTGGATGTTTATCAGATAATCATTTTTAACTGAAAATGGTAGAAGTCAATACGCTTTTTTTTTTTTAAATCAAATTTTTTAAATTTAAACATAATATTTTTTTAATGACTATTTTTTTGTTCTCTAAATAAAATTCAAAAAGAAAAAGAAAAATATACCCCAAAAGAACAAATTTTTATAGTGATTTGTTTTTAAAAATTTTTGGCACGCTTTCGATTTAAAAAAAGTCGATGCGTATTTTAAAAACTTTGGGTTGTAAAATAAAAAGTGCAGGGATTAACTATGAAAACCTTTTATGCAATAAACTAATTTATGACCCTTTCCATGTAAAAAATAATATTTCAAAACAAAACTGTACTATTTATTTAAGATGAATCACGCTCGTGCAAACCCAGAGACGTCAGCCCGGTCAGCACCCTCCGGTTTAGAGTTTTAAAACCCGGGCGGGTCACCCAAGTCTACTAATTTACGAAAAATTTTCCCCTTAGACAGGCTAAATTTAAAATTTTAAAACCGTTTTCCCCCGGAAGCGGGGGAAAAAAGGGGTCAACATTAAACTTTTTTTTTATTAAAAAAAAAAACCCAAAATTTATTTTCATGATTTAGGATTTTTTCCCAAAAATTTTTCCCAAAAAGACTTTTTTTCCGCATTTTTAATATTTGTTTTTCTTTTTTATGTAGGCCTAAGTTCCAAAAATTAAAAGAGTCAATGTTTGGTTCTTCAAACAAACTTCCAAAACCCCGCCCAAAATTTTATTTGTGCCCAAAAAGTTTCACAATTTTCCCTTTCATTTCTTTTCAATATAATGATCCCCCAAAAACCAGTTTCATCCCAAATTTTTATTGATTTTATAATATGTGTTAAGTTTATTACAAAAAAAAATGAAAAAACTTTTTTTTATTTACCATTTCAGAAAACTGGAAAAGGAGGGTGTCGTATTTTCAGGGTGAGGTGTCCATATTTCCGAAGGGTACAAAAAAATCCAAAAAATTTGACGTGTTTGGAGCTATTTGCCACCCGCCCGCCAAAAAAATAGTTTTTAATTTAAAAAGGGGGAAGGGGAAGGCGTCTGGGAAAACTCTGCATTATTTCCCAAAATTTTAAAAAAAATTATCTTTTCTGATTAAACCCAAATTACCTGCCTTTTCCCAGCTATCTAAAACCTGCTTACGTTTTTACCTACCGCTTTCCACCTAAAAGTTGTATTGCCTTTTCCCAAACCCCAAAATTTGTTTTTACCCACCTAAACCAAACCTACCCACCTACCAACTCCCTACCTCCCTACCTACCTAACCTTTCCTAAACCCACCTACCTACCTACCTACCTACCTACCTACCCCACCCACCTACCTCCTTTTCCCCCTACCCACCCACCTACCCCACCTACCCACCTACCTACCCAAGCCTACAAAAATTCCACCACCCACTTCTTCCCCAAAAACTAAAGGGGGAAAAAAAAAAAAAAATTTTCCCTTTCCTGAAATTCTTTAAATTTGGGTGAGCGTGGAGCGAAACGGGGGGGGGGAAGGGGGAAAATTCCATTTCACTACAAGGGGGAAAAAAATCCGGAATGTTTTTTTTATTTTTTTTTTTTTTTTCTCTTTGTATTTTTTTGTGTCGGTTTAAAACCGGGTTCCGGCTAAACTTATTTCTCCAATTTTCGAAAGAATTTTCTGGAGGGCCTTCGAAATCTCCCGAAATAAGGGAAAAGCCACGTTTTTGAGCCCAACGATAAAAAATTTTTTCTCATGAAAATGGAATTTTTACGATTTTTCGATTAAAAAAAAATTAAACTTAAAAACACCTACATGCTTTATCTGAATGTAATATTTTTTCGAGAACCCTTTAAATTTTTTGAATTTTTGGTATTTTTTTTTAAAAAATTTTAGCGCAATCGAAAAAAATTTTCATGAAAACGAAATTTTTTTTTTTTTTCCTTTTTTAAAAAAATTCTTTGGCTTATAAACCTACTGCTTTATCCTATTTTAATGATTTTTTCACAGAACCTTTAAATTTTTGAAATTTTAATTTTATTGTGTAAAAATTTTTGGGGGCCAAACGAATAAATTATTTCTTATGGGAAAAATTTTAATATTACGTTTTTTCCCCTTTTTTTTAAAAAACGATTTAATTTAAAAGAATTAAAAATTAAAAAAATTTTTAATTTTATTTAATTTATTTTAAAAAAATCTTCAAAATTTGTTGATTTTTTCCCCAGAAAAAAAAGAAAATCCGCCCTAAAAAACACGGCGCTCAATGACCAATTACGCCATCCAACAACGCCGGGACTTAAAAGCGTTGTTCCAAAATAACCAACCAACTTTCTTTAAATTTTAACTACCAATCTATAACTCCCTCCTACCTTTTTTCCCCACATTTAACCACTAAGTTCCAACCCGCCCAAAAGATTAATTGATAAAAAAAATTCCTATTAAATGCATTTTTTTAAAAACTTTCCCACCTACTTACTTGGTTGGATAAAACCCCCTACCTCCACACCCTTTCCCCTGGCATGTTACCCTTAAAGGGAAATTTCCCCTACCAGCCAGACAACCCCTTTTACCTACCCAACCCCCTACCTACCAATTTATTCCCCCTACCTGGGTTAAATCTTCCCCGTCTGGATTGCGGTGGAGAGTATCGATCACGGAACCCACCGGGAAAAAGGGTCCCCACAAGGTACGACTTAAGAAATTTGCTACATGGTTTTTAAGAATATCTTATATGTGTGAAAAGGGTATGTCTAAGTTATTAAAAATGACACGATAAGAACAATAACTGATAATAAACTTATTTTTGGGGAAAATTTCTTTATTTTGACATTATTTTTTAAAAATGAATAAATTTCTGACGTAATTAATTTTATTTCTGAATAGGGTTTTTTAATTTGTATTCTTCCTGTAAAACCTTTTTTTAAAAATTTAAAAGGGAAAAACATTTAATAATCCTTTTTTCGCACCCTTTTTACTAAAATATTTTTGTACAAAACGTTTGGGATGGTTTTTGTAGTAAAACCAAAAAACGAAAGGGTGGAAATAATTTTAAGTGACAAAAAAAATAAATGCCCCAAATTTTTTAAATTTTTTTGTCAAACGATAAACCAAAAAATTTTTTTATTTTTAAATCTACCACAAAATAAAAAAAATAAAAGTTGGTTGTTATTTGGATGCTATAACTGAAACTAAACGTTTGATATTCGTTGGATACTGCCCAAAAAAAAAAGACCCGGTTTTGGGCGGCCGCAAAAACCAAAAAACCTACGTTTGGGGACAAGTGTCAACCAACCCAAAAACCCAGTTTTGATTTGAGTCGGTTCAACCAAAACAAAACGTTGTATGTACGTCGGGTACCAACTAAATAAAACCCACGGGCTTTGGGCGGCCGCAAAAAAAAATCCAAGTTGGGGGACAAAATACAAGTAGTCAACCAACCAAAAACCCCACGTAGATTTTTTAGTCGGCTTCCAAACCCAAAAAAAAACGTTGGATATAAGTCGGATACCAATAAATAAAACGGGCGGACTTTGGTCGGCCGCAAACCCCAAAAACCTACGTTGGGGTTTTCAGTAGGTCAACCAAACCCCCAAACCCTTTCGAGATTTTGAGTCGGCTTCCAACCAAAAAAAAAACGTTGGGTAAACGTCGGGGTACCAACTAAATAAAAAGACGGATTTTTGGGCCCCGGGGCCCCAAAAAAAAAATCCCCACGTTGGGGACAAGTTTGCAAAAAACCAAAACCCCACTTTTATTTAAGTCGGCTTCCAACCCCAAAAAAAAACCCTTTGGGTAAAAGGGCGGATTTCCAACAAATAAAAAGACGGACTTTGGCGGTCGGGAAAACCAAAAACCTACGTTGGGGACAAGTAGGCAACCAACCAAAAAACCCACCCTTGATTTTTAAGTCGGCTTCCAACCCAAAAAAAAACGTTGGGTATACGTCCGGGTACCCCAAATAAAAAAAAACGGAAAGGGGCTTTTGGGCGGCCCAAAAACCCAAATTACGTTTTTTACAAATGTCAAACCCAAACCCAAAACCCCAATTTTATTTGGGAAATCGGCTTCCAACCAAAAAAAAAACGTTGGCCCCCCGAAATGTAAAACAAGGTTGGATTTTGGTCGGGGACCGACCCTCGGATTTCTACGTGAAAAAAATTAGTTTGGGCCCCACCCGGGCATAAAATAAATAGTTTTGGCCCTAGAAAAAAAACGTTTGGCCCCACCAAACCCAAAACGTCGGCACAAAAGGGCCCCCCAGGACGTATGTGTTCCCGCTGGGAAAGTTATTTTTTGCAGGGTTTTGGGAAACCCCCCAAGTCCAATTCTGACTGGAAAAATTTTCCCCCAAGGGATGCCCTTTCCCCTAAATTTTTTTTATTTAAAATTTTCTTTTTCTTTGTTACATTGTGATTGTTTTGATGCAATCATGATGTAGGCTGAGGCTGTTATAAGTATTTAAAATAAATAATACTCTACCGAGGAACAGTCTACTATCTATGGACACACACACACAGTAGACAACATTACCTATGGTTGTAATCCCTTTAATTTTAAAATGAACATATTTAAAAAAAAAGTAAAATAAATAATTTATATATTTTTTAAAAAGGTTAAATATTACAGTGTTATGGAGCAGGAATGCATTTAAAATGATAGGGGTTTAATGCAATATAGGCCTACGTATGTCACTTCAATGGTAATTTTATGTGGCTAGGAAATTTTCTGACCACTGTGATGGTAGTATAATCCACATAACATGCCTCAGAGAACATTGTACAATGAGAAACTTGTTTGGATTTTTCTTTGGTAAAAATGTAGCAAAAAAAACAAAAATAAAATTTAAATTTCCCCCCACAAAATTCATTTAAAAATGATATTACAAATTGTATTGAGGCATACGTTATCAATTAGACCACAGACTATAACTTGTGAACGTTTCAGACTAATCGAACCAGTAGTTTCCGAGATAAATGTTACAAAAGCTCGTCAAATTAACATGTAAAATCCTTCATGACTATGGTTGCCTTAAACTGCCCGTGGACATTCCCTTTACAACTGCCATCTAAAAGCTGAAGAGGGGCATGCAAGTGTACCTGGTCAAGTTTCCGTAAAAAAATATATGTTACCAATTGTGTGTGCAGTACTGACGCATATGTGTGCCATATGTGTATGATTGTAATTTGTAAGTGAACTTGTACGTACATAATATATGGTGAAACTTTATAATAATATGTTTTTGTATAGTAATAAGTAGGGAAAGGATGTTCAGGGACCTTTCAAAGTGAGGAAAAGGCAGGCAAATAGTACCTTTAAAACAAAAAAGGACCTATTGAATTTAATCAAATTCTATTGTTTTCATTACTTTAGTAATGTTTTATTACAGTACAAAACCCAAAATATTTTCATTGAGAGGGGGGGGGGGGATAGTTTTGGGCGATATATCAAACACAAGATGAAAAAAGAAAACATAATTTTAACATTTTAATTTCATTTCACATAAGCTCGACACTGCACTCACACTCGCACGTTTTGCATCCGTTTTAGCAAATAATATAAAAATAGGACAATAGTACCTTAAAAAATGCCCAAAAAGGACCTTTACTCATGAAATTATGTAAATAGGCATTTTAAGGCAAAATAAAATGCATATTTTTGGCATCCCTAACACTTGAAACATACTTAAAACTATTTTCCAGGCAAGTATTTACAAATAGAAAAATGGGAGATGTCATGAACATCCTTTCCCTAGTAAGAAGCGTTAAATTATAGTTTTGTAGAATTTCGACATTTTTTTCGTGTACGTTCTATTGCTGACACCAAACCAATTCTCTAATGAGTAATATCACGTTGGGGTTGACAGCCAACGCTGCAACGCCTGGCAATGCATAAGTTTACCGATTATACTTTTATACTTCACCAGTATTACTTCAAAATCGTCACAACATAGGTTTGTCTTCCCTTCTAAAAATACGAGAAACAAGCAAGCCGATAAAAGAGCATATCACACCACCAAGGCAAGGACAACATGCACTTAGCTATAGCCCTGCCGGCTCAACCAAGGAGGGCTGGTTGTATTTAAAAAATTTCGTCGCAACGAAGGGCCCTTTGGGAATCAGGTGGATCGGTCAATGTTCATGGGGGTCATCTCTACCAACCTGATGGCAAAAAACAGTGAGCCGAAAAAATCCTCCTGGTGAACCTGTTTGCATCTGTGATGGTTTCTGCGATGAGGAAGGTGAAAACGCTCTTGGGTTCTGACTGAGCTGGGATTTACGTGCACTTTGGTGACGCAAGGCGGGAGAGTAGTTTTTGGGGGAAAAAACCCCTTTATATCACTACCTACCAAACTGTAATGGGTAAATTAGGAAAAAAAAAACGTTACCATAAAAAAATATCTTCTATAAATTGCTAAATTGCTACGCTGTGTTTGTCATTACTAGGTGTGTGATTTTGTGAAGGATGTCAAATGAGCTACATATTGTAGAACTGTCAGACATATTTTATATTTCACATAAAATTAATGAAAAATAGTCCGAAGTTAACTTCTATTTTTCAAACGATAGAACTTTAAACGACCCCTCACTCTAAATGAAAAATATTGGTAATAAACTATGAATGAACAATTGAACAATTTGAACGAATGGACATTGTTTGGCAGAAATCGTATCTACATAATAATATTATACTTATTTTGTGTGTTTTGTATAGGCCTATGGACCAGCATATCTACAGTCAATCTTCAAAATCCTCGCAGTCATCTACTGGAGAAACTATAGTTCGTACCCACACCCTTATCTAAGCATATAATATATTCTAATTCGCGAGCCACAATAAAATAGTACAATACGAAATACAATCATTACTTTCACAATTTCACAGTTATCTGGGTAGTTTGCAATTGCACATTTTGAGTTTTGACCTTGATCACACTCACAAAAATAACGAAAAATTGTTAGAAAATACTGTTTTCGTTTGAAAATTATTAAACATCGCCAAATAGGAAAGCATTAAATAAATACACAAAAGTATACAAATAAAACAACACAGTACCTAACTAAATGTGACTTTCTTTTTATATACGTCTTTACTGTTTGTAAATTGCAACTTAAATCATAACATTAACGAATAACAATGAAACATAATAATAACATAACCCTACAAGATGGGTAGCCTATGTGTTATAACGCAGAGCAACACCAATTTTTAAAAATGTAGGGGAAAAATACTATGGTTATTTTATTAAATGAATTAAATGTTATTTCTCGATTTGGTTTAGTCGGGAAACACTCCCGTAGGTGTAATTTTTTATTATTTACTACAATTACCCAACCGGGATCGAACCACGGATCTCCCACATTCCAGGTGAGCGTCTTAACAAACCACTAGACCATCAGTTTGGGGGGGATGTTTTTTAATTTCTGAATTGTAGTAAATAATAAAAATTAAATGTTTTGTTAAATAAAACATGGTTAAAGTGTATTTTGAAAGCGTGTGATGTAGACGGAAAAAAAACAGAAAACAATTTATTTATTATACTTTCAAGATCATGCAACAGGAACAATTTTTCGAGTGGGGGACGTGGACGAGGGAATTATGAGCTTTTTCTTTCTTCTGCATGTTTGACACAATTAGCCACAAGTCCCTATACTATAATGTACTGACTACAACTAGTTCTAGTTTCTCAGTTTTTCAGATGAACTGTGTGACTGGATGTTTAACAGTCTGAAGTGAGCGGGGCGGAAGGGGGAAAGGGGGGGGGGCAGAAAAGTGTGATTAATCCCCTTCACAACCTTAATATACGAAGAGAAACCAATATTAGTTTGAAATAACGTGTTCGTTCTCAGCTTGTAATATTTGTACGAAAAGTACTTGTTTAATCGGCTGAGGAAAAAATTGGAGTAATGACCCGTCGAGGGGATCGTGTTTCGAGGCCCTTTGGTTCTAGACACCTCAGTGAAACAGGTAGTCTGTCTTGTGATGGTAAACGGGGTGTCCGACCAAGGCACAGGCTCCACCGCCACGCGCACAAGATATTGCGCAACACGGATCATATCTAATCTTGGAAAGCTGTGCACTAAAACGCAGTATTTAACTCGTTTTTAGTATGGTTGTAAATTATTTGCACACCATAATTTTAGGTTTTATGTTGACTAAGAAAGGCAGTAATTTAGGGGTTATCAATAAATGTAATGAAAGACAGGCACTCTGTTTAAAACATGGTAGGACTAACATGACCGGCACTCTGTGATAAGTGTAATGTGGGTTTAAAAACCAAGTCAATCAATAACAAACAATAGTTAGAACTTCACTACACTCGCTCCGATAAACGTACACCACACCTACATTCATATTATATGTAACTTATGACGTGTTCATCTTCATAGTCCATCTTATATGTAATTGGTTATGTATTTGTATTTTATACGCTATTGATAATGATAATGTATAATATGGTAGATTGAACTTGTGGGATGTATTACAAGTCATGTTGCAATATGGTCACAAAATAATAAATACACATTACAAAATTAATAGTGTTCGTGAATGATATAATGATCTTTAATTTGTTTTAATGGAAAATGGCACATGCACAACATATTATTATTGTTTAATCTCTTTCGCCATATGTATGGGGAAATATAACCATGAGACACTCAATACAACTGATTTGTATTTTTCACATTTTTATTTGAAACCATAATTATTATGATGCCACGTAAAATTGTTTTTATAATAATATTATCACCGATAGTGTATCAGTTTACTGGACATGTAGGTCCCATGTATAATAATTGTGACGCGTCACTATATACAATACACAAAGGCGATTTCCTTCAGCATTGGTTTTCATATTCAAACAACATGCGAGAAGAAGAGAACCAACATAGTACATATATTATTAATGTTATACATTAAAGACATTGAGTAGATTATTAGTTATCCATTGTTTTTTTGTAGATATAAACTAAAATAATCTATACTCACAAATATATATATATTTTAATTAATTTAATTTAATTTAATTAGATAGTGTTTCGATTCTTTTCGATTTTTTTCTAAATATAAGGTCTCTTTTGTAAATCAGTTTTTATAACTGAATAAATAAATGAAATGAGATGAAATACAATAAAAACATAACGACTATGAAATGAAGCATTAATTTGTAGTTGATGACCCGAGTGTTTATTTTATTTTGCAATACTACTGTACTGTCCCGTTTTTTATTTTACCGTTGGATGAAACAATTAGCTAACATATGTCGCAACAAATGGGGCATGGCACTTGCCTTAAAAAGGGTGTATAGGAACGTAATTCATCATTAGCTATAACAGTGTAGCAAATTAGTTTTTGATTTTCCTCGCATGAAACGTGACGCAAAAACCCCAAAAAAACGAAAAACCTCCAATCAACGAGTACTTCAATCTTCAAAACATGTTTCAGCTCTTACGTTCCTCCGTTAGGCTGTCTAAAAAATGTGACTGGCGTGTTGAAATCAGTGTGAGTTGGATGAAATGGGTTCGGTTCGTGTTCGGGGTTTTTGCTCACATAACAAACTCAAATCTGAACAAATTTTTGAAAAAATGCCCACTTTTGATGTCAGATTTAATTTAATATCTGTATAATATGACCATTGACTACTTTCTTTCAAAGCTTTGATAACTACAATTAATTAATTTCAGTTATTTCACCAAGATCTACAGCTTCCAAGTCGCAGTTCCGTATTATAACAGTAGGCCTACAGGCTACAGCTACATTCTATTTATGTCTACAAACGCACAAGGCAGTGTGAACCGAAAGTAATTCTGCAGTTCTTGCAACGCCAATTGATTCTAAAATCTAAATATCGATCGATAATAGATCGTTGAAATGTAAACTTATAATAAGTTACTTATTTAGAGTACATGGACACTTTCTCCAAATTTAAACGTCAATTTTCTCTTTTTTGTATTTTCCCTTGGCCCTAATTTGTATTTGCGAAGAATTTAAATAGCTTTGGACAAGTTTCAATTATAAAAAATTTATCAGGCATATGTTAAATAAAAAAATACGTGCATGTTACTTATGCATACATTTTAAAAGTCTAATTTTGATAAAGGCAAACACAATTATCTCTCCAAAATGTCGTTGTTGTGTATTTCTGATTGCAAAACAGACAGAAGACAGTTATCTCAAAGTGCCGCTGAGTTTACCGGATGTTTTCTAAGCCCACAACTTACCGACCAATTATATTTCTACAATTAGATACGCAGAAAGAAAGGAAAAAACACCCCGGTAATTACGTACCCCTCAGATTTGAGACGCTACCTGATGTAGGTTGTCTACAGATTCGTCGAGCGGCCGTTTCACCGCACGCCGATCCGAATAACACGCCAAGCGAGCCTAATGTCGAGCGAAAAACTATCTAGTCCACTTTTTATTTATCATTAGAAGATTGTGACAGGGAAACAGGTGATTTAATGTGCGTGTGCCATTATGTGGTTTTAGAGAAGCAATTTTACTAGGGAATAATTAGGTACAACGGAAATTGTTTGGGAGAGCCCACTTGACTAGCTGAACAGAAAATAATTATTAAGATTTGGTAGGTTTAAAAAAACTGCACTAGAAATGATTGTAGAGGAACTGTCGTCTTGACGTTAGTGTAGCCTAATCAAATGTAAGATGGGCGTGTGTGAGTTCACTGACCCTATCCATGTAGATAAACAAATAAAAAAATGTTTGACTTCATAGATATATACACACGTGTGCCTTTGTGTGGATTATTTTGAAAATTGAAGTTGTTTATGTAACTATTATTGTTCCTTATAACAATAAATAAATAAACCCTCGCTCATACCTGCGTAAAGGTAATGACATTATAATTAATGTTTGGTGGTCAGTTCAAAGGCAGCAGATATTCGTTGCAGTACTGTTCCATCCATTCAGATGTATAATGCAACTACAATTCAGAGATTAAAATGTACCCGTCCTGATGGTCTAGTGGTTAAGACGTCCACCTGGAATGTGGGAGATCCGTGGTTCGATTCCCGGTTGGGGCGGACTTTTTTAATTTCTGAATTGTAGTAAATAAAAACTATTATTTTTCCTGTTTTTGTAATTGTTATTTTGTATTGTACCTCTAACTGCAAATAGTGTGTGCAAAGAGTGTGAATCAAAAGTAACATAACACTGACAGTGTTATATTTCGATTTCCCCAACATTTCCCAAACGACAATAAGACAGCAAGGCGTCAAGCTTAAGATCAACATTTTTTAAAGTTTATTCGTTCTTGTACAAAATACTAGTCTGCCGTTCAGTATGCATGTGGTTAATTCACATTTAACCTCATTTATTATAGGTAATTAATAATTATTCATTATACTGCTATTGTTGTATAATAATTATAAAACATTACTAAAAATAAAAATTACATGTTTTGATTCATTTGTGTGGATGTGTTGCAGATAAATGCCCTGTCAAAAACGTTTTGCCAGTTAATATTTTACGCCAAATAGTTTTCTGATCGATTTGCAAATATTAAATTACCATACCGATAATATTGTGTTACTTGTCATGAAGCTATATTTGTGTACAGATCAATAATCATTGTGGTGTAGGCATGTTATATTATCTTTGACTTTGACTTGGAATAGGGGTTATCAAACACAGAAAAATAATAATTTGAACTTAACTACTTTCCAAAATAGGGTATGGCCTACTGAAAATTCATGGAAATAGAGGAACCAGTTTAATTTTTAAAGTAGTGCTATGTCAACAAGTGATTTAGTACACACATGCAATATCATAACATGTCAACCATTCCAACCATACTACAAGAAGTAATGGCGCACCATTAAGGCTGTGCCCTCGGGCTAAATGAAAACAATAATTAATTTTGAACTCACATAAGTTTTCGAAGAATAATTTACAATTGTAAAGAGAAGGTAATTGTACAACCTGGTTGCTGTCTCAAGATATTTGAGTAATAGTGTCGACGAACTAAAAACACAAATGTATTTTTAAAAGGTTCATTTGTCATTTCCGATGTCTTTTTCGACCCCGTATACTCGTGAGTCGTGATCACATAAAGGTGGAGAAGGGGGGGGGGAGATTGTCCCAGGGCAACTTCTAAAGTTAGTTTACATTTACATTTACATTTACATATAAGCTTACAGTTATACAAATTTTTGTATGGTGGCAAGGTACAATATTAACATTTAAATAGGTACTAAAATATAAAATTTCATAATTACAAATTTTAAAATTTTAAAACTTTCCAAAGAACTTTTAAAATGAATTAGCCCATTTTTCTTTACCGTGCTCTCAGGTAACAAATTCCATTCAGATACTGTTCTATTAACAAACGAAATTTTCCTATATCTGTCTTAATAATATCTCTTTTAAATTTCCAATCATGATCCCCCCTACCCTTATAAATCCCCCTTTGAAGAAAACTAGTGACTTCTCCCCAGCCTGGAAAATCCCTTGACGCCTTATACAATTTACAGAGCCTGTCTCTTTTTCTTCTCAATTCCAACTTCCAAGGCATCCCATCCTAATTCATTTGTCATTCAAGGGAGGACAGGAGGAGCCGAGTGAGTTGTTCACAATTTTGAGTCTTGATATATGTCTAATATTTTTAATAACTGGAGCGTTCAGTTAACCTGTATTAATAACAATAAAATTGTATTTTACTCACTAATGTACAATATTATATTCAGAATGAGCATTGTGTTTTTATTATTATTATTATTTTTTTTTTTAATAGTCGTCTATTTAGTATCCAGTATAAGCTGTTATCAAAATTTAAATTTAAATATATACCTATTATAAGAGCACGTAAGTGTAAGATTTAACGTAACACAAACGATTTCCAGGCTTAGGCTTAATAATCCCACAACATGTCTTAACCATTCGATGATATGAGATTTAATTTACGAAATTAACTTCATGATGTTACCCTTACGGATTCTAAATATAACGGTAACTTTCAATACAGCCTAATATAACGAAGCACATGATGATAAATTTCATATCACTGTTCCTATTGAAAATCTTCTCTTGACCCGCGCAGGTATTCATTTTTTAAAGTGTATTTTTATTTTTTCATTTGCAGGCGTCCGTTATCGCTATGAAAAGAACGGTAGTCGTACAAATGTCTCCTTCCCATGATCCACCATATTCTTGGTGAGAGGTATTGCATGCATTAGACAGCATCCCCTTGGAAGAACTCTTATTTAGTTTGTTTGATGTTTCGCTGGTATAATTTGAATGGGTTCGGGTTACTCGATTTAGTTAGATCGTCACGTACTTGGCAGTTGGCACATATAATGTTAATATTTGTTTTGGTTTGCAATGACTGTTTAGATAGGAGAACCAACCATATTAAGGCTATTCGACCGCGTTTTTCTATTTTCACAAATATGCTACTTAGTCAAAATATAGTGAATGGCTTGGAACCTGGCTATTTTAGAAAATCAAACTATTTTTTTCAATATTTCTGATCCAGTACACGGCCAATATCGCCACCTCAAAATAATTTCCAACTTCAATCTGGCACAAACCATTCAACGTAGGGTGTTGTGCTTTTGTGACTAATTTTCAACTGGTTTTCTATAGGCTGACTGAGAGATTTTTTTTACAATTATTGTCTTTCCTACGAATTTTTTCGTTTGGCGATATTTTGTACCAATTTGTACCGCCAAAAGAAAAAATTCGCAGGAACGACAATTGTTTAAAAAAAAACTCAGTCAGCCTATAGAAAACCAGCTGAAAAATTAATGACACAAAAACACAACACCCTACGTTGAATGGTGTGCCTTGGGGAATTGAAGTTTGAAATTATTTTGAGGTGTCGATATTGGCCGTGTATACCGGATCAGAAAAATTTGAAAAAAATAGCTTTGATTTTCTAAATAGCCAGGTTTCAAAGCCATTAACTATATTTTGACTTGGTAGCATTTATTGGAAAATAGAAAAATGCGGTCGACTAGCCTTACGGGAAGAGAGATTTTTTTATACACACCATAACATAACAACTTTGTCAACGCTATTCACGCTATAGCTCAGTGTGGATCTAGCACACGGAGGAGCTCTGTGATTTAGCACAGATAGTTTTTCTTGTGTTGGTAAAAGATATTTTTCTTACATACACAAATGCGACATTCCTTTTACCGCGTTACCCCCGCCATTACAACTTGTGACGAAAGCATCTGAATTCTTTCGTTAGCACGTCTCCTGCAGCCCCTAGTAGTTCCGAAGTTAGTCACGCGCCACCGTACGGTACGCCTGCAGACCGGCACAATACAAGCCCGCAATACACCTTCTCAGCCCCCTAGTAGTTCCTCATTCTGACACGCGCCCACCGTACGGTGCGCCTGCAGACGGCCCGACTGGCAAGCCCGCAATACACCTTCTCAGCCAAGAGGGGGCGCTGAGCTTGCCCCAACTCAAATGCGCGCACTAAGGTGTTGATGATTTCTGCCGAACGGTTGGTAATATCATTACCAAATTTTGCTTAAATGTTAATAAAATACTTTTAAATTGATATTCCCATTTGGTTGCAAAAACAAGCCTTATAAAGATCCATGGCAAGACAGAAGTCCAAAAAGTGAAAAACAGGAAATCAAAACATGATTAATTCAGAAAATTCCCTCAAACCGCTTATCTTACGATTTATCAAATTAACCTGAGCGTTCATTTGATTTAAACGTGGATATTCAGTATGAAAATTTGCGTTTACAAAATCTGTACACTTGGAGTAAATTCCCGAATTTGACCAAAATTAGTAAATTGCGGAGATTTCACGTTTAAAAAAATCATAACCAATGATTAATTTAGGAATACGCATACTATTATAGATTGAGTATGAAATAAAGGTCGTGTGAAATATGATACCGGTATTATTAACGTTAAAACCGATATAACCATATTCTTTGCGCAATATAGTGGCGACTGTATATAATATATTTTAAATGTAAACATACCAGACGCAAGAGCGTACACTATAGTACTTGGTACCTACCATCTTTCAATTTCTATGGCGAAACATAAATTAAATCTAGTGACTCCTAGTCCTGGAACGCAAATAGTAAAATTCAGCTGTATGCCGTTAAAACCAGAGTGCTACAAGACAACCAGCAAAACAGTGTTCGAAAAATGATTTCGAAGGAACTGGACACAAAACTATTGACTCTAGAAGATAACAAAATACAGTCGAAGCGTTGAGTGACTAATATATATTTTTAGTCACTCAACGGTAGAAGCTTTCTTGGCTTATAACTGAGTTATGACTTTGCTTTTCTAAAAAAAAAAAAAAAAAATGTAAATAATTGAGCGAGCGTAGCGAGCGTCTCCACTTGACTCTTATGGCTCGAATGTCTGTTTTTGTTTGTTTTTTTTGTTTTTTTCTGTTACTGCTTCGATACAGGTCGCACCGTTTCTCTGATTGACCTGAAATTTTGCACACATGTACATACCACCTAGGCGGGTTGCTGTATAGTTTTTGAACAAAATCCGATCATTGGTTATAAAAAATAAAAAATAAAATAAAAAAATAAAAAATAAAAATGTACCGATCGTTATGAAATTTTGCAGGGTCAATAAGTACAACATTCTCTCCTATTTTCCAAATTTTCAGCTAAATCGGTCAAGACCTTAAAGACTTATTGGTAATCATAATTCGAAAAATGATGTTAAAAAATGAAGGAGGCAGTGAAGATACAAAGATACACTTTAGAAGGCATGACGTCAATTAGTACATTGCAAAGATGTTGGAATAGTATAGTGTACAATGTCAATATCCAGTTAGGCCTACACTGTGTGGTGGGCCTTATGGAAATGTCGTACTCGGGTCATGTTGCACGTACCGGTGCTCGCTCAACAACGCGTCCAACTGAGCGTTTTCCTAGTTATAAAAATTAGTTCGCAAGTTTTTTAAGTTTCGCGACCCAACATAATTAAAGAGAAATTGAAATATTGAAAATGTCATCCACAGTGACGACGCTATAAAAAGAATAATGATAATTATTCACCACTACGACGTGACGAAACATTCCGCTAATGTCATAATTTCTCTTTTATAAAATAATAATTGTTTGTAAAAGGCCCCAAAATGTCCTACGGGCAACGAGAACCATCTATGGTAACAGTCTAGACATTGCGTAATGTATATCTTGTTTTTAATAATGCAATTAAGTGAATAGTTTGCAAAAAGCTCTTATCCATGTCAGTCTCACTTGCTATGTGCAATCTAGTCGGTACGTGATAAGAAAATAGATCAGCGATAAAATCTCAAGGCGGAAGTGACGTCATACATGTAGTGGTTGTAGGGATCCGCCATATTGGGTAATCGAACATGCCCGCACAAGATTATTAATGAAGTGAATCAGACGCGAGGAGGCCTAGTGCCCAGAGGGTCTTGCAGAGTCTGTTCAGGCACTTCCTGCAACGGAAGACTCCGACACAGAGAGTAAATTAACGATCCACAGGATCATTAATTTATACTAGGAAAACGCTTAAGTCCCGCCGCGTTGATGGATGAGCGTAATTTTTTTTAAACGAAAAAAGCGTAAAATTGCGATTTTTTTAATAGATGTTTTTCGATTACGCTCAAATTTCACACGAATATATTTATTCATAAAATTAAAGTTCTGTGAAGAAATCATTACAATCGGATAAAGCATGTAGGTTTTATTCGTCGAAGAAATGTTAAAAAATTTAAAAAAATCGTAAAATTGAGATTATAAAAAGAAATAATTTTTCGATTGCGCTCAAACTTAAAAAGAATATATAAATTCATAAAATTAAAGTTCTGTGAAAAAATCATTACAATGGGATAAAGCATGAAGGTGTAATAAGTCAAAGAATGTTTTAAAAATTTAAAAAATCGTAAAATTGCGATTTTCATTTTTGATTGCGCTCAAATTTCACACGAATATATTAATTCATAAAATTAAGGTTCTGTGAAAAAACCATTACAATCGGATAAAGCATGTAGATGTTATAAGTCGAAGAAATTTTATTAAAATCGAAAAAAATCGTAAAACTGCGATTTTCACGAGAAATAATTTTTCGATCGATTTTTCCCCCCGTGCAGTTCTTCGTTCAGAGATTTCATAGACCTCCATAAAATTTCATCGCAATTGGAGTATTGGTTTAAAGCCGGAATCGTGTTCACAAACACACAAAAATACAAAAAGAAAAAAAAAACATTCCGGATTTTTTCTCCGGTGTAGTGAAATGGAATCTTCGCTTCGCTCGCTACGCTCGCTACGCTCGCTACGCTCATCACAATAATTTCATTGACGAAGCCGCTTTCATTAGTTCAATTTCAACTAATGACGTACAAAATAAAAATACAATTTTGGTTTTATTTTACAAATAAGCAAAAACATCAATGAACGAGCGATTTTTTAAATATAAATTAATATTTTTTAAATTTATAAATGTGGTGTTACTCAAAAATACTTTTATTAACCACATATTTTAGAATGCACCAAAGAAAATCCTCAAAAGTGTATACTTTGTAAAATTGGAGTACAGAATATGTATGTTTGATACGGTTTACCGTCGTTTTAGGAATTAACTCTTTCAAAAGATTTTGGGAAACAAAACAACGAAAGTATAAGTCTGGTAAAATAATGTGATTTTATAAGTGTGCTTGGTATGCAACACGGATAGACAACAGAAGGTAGCTAAATACTAATTCGTTACGTTCGCGATTCGATTATCCTGATTATGACTACTTCGTGAAATCGTTCATCGTCCATATACATTGTATAGAATTTTTTTAAACTATCAATTTTTCCTTCAATGTTTGAGAGCTACTTTCGTTTTAAACATGACATAGTACAAACCACTTTTTAATTTTTAGGAATATGAATTTAATTTGTACTATCTTTATGACGTTGTTGCCTCAACTTGCAAAAATGAAAAACACACACACACATTTGACATTTGACAATAATTTATTGAACTAATTGATTGTATGGGGTTGTTTTGAGGGGAATCAGAATTGTCCAGCATAGCGTTTATATGCATCTGAGTTGTAGCGATGTAATTTGAAGGAAAATGTTGTTCCAACTTTATAACTTCGTAACACTAACGCAGTAATAAAATATGTGATATTTATTTCATTCTATAGGATACCGAGGGCAAATAATAAGGAATGATCAATTAATTTTAGGGCCTTCTTTTCAGAAAAGAATGTGGTGGGAGGACTGGGCACATTTTGTACTTGAAGAAAGTACTTAGTAGTTTTGTCCATGTCCCTTTTAATTGATTTCAGAATAGTTATTACTATTTCTAGGTGATGAAGCACACATTGTATTTAAAACTTATTTCCTATCCTCCAGCAAGCGGTAGTTTGTAATCAAACGTGTGGCGACCTCTAGCAGTAAAAAGTGTAACGTTGTCGGCCGAGCGACTGCAGGCCTGCTGGTAGGTCGGTAAGAGAAGAGTACTGTATTACCGGCCGGACGGTGGCTCGCATGCAGTGTTCTGAAGCCAGAGTCGAGGAAAGTGTACTGGCGCAGCGCTACGCACATAATCCCTCAAATAAAATAAATAAATATATTCGTATTTAGAGTCTACCCACTCAGTCATATAATGTATTTTCAGAGGGAGACAGAAAACCAAAGCGACCGAGCCAACACTGTAGGCCCCGACGCAATCGACGAGTGAGCGATAACTAACTAAAGATCGATATTTTTTAGTAGGAAGAATAGCAGTCAGTGGTATGGACAGTGCGAACACCCGCGGATCAACGCCAGAATCAACAAAGCCGATTCACAACAACTTTAATTTTATTATGTGCCTCGTTGCTAGGACGGCTCCAAAGTCACGTTTACTTATTCCTTCTTTATTGTATTTATTGTTAGACCATTGGTAAAAAGAGTATTCAAATTCTACAAGGATTATTTGTTTATTTGATACAAATACAGCGATCGACCAGATATAAATTAAACATTTCGTTGATAATAAAAATACCAAAAAACATTATATAGAAGCTATTAGGCCAAATTAAGGCTAACAAGGTGTGTAATAGAAGAGGAAAAATGTCAAGAATGGTGATGCAAGGGAGTTGTATGTCAAGAACAAACGGTAAATGGGCACATGTATGATTTCAGGGTGAAAATAGTAGTAGAGTGTAATTATAACTAGGAAAACGCTAAAGTCCCGCCGCGTTGATGGATGAGCTATTTAAAGGTTTTAGTTAGCGTGGGATATCTTAACTTTTGCAAGTGCTTTGTTTTGTTGCCTACGCATTGTAGGTGATTGTTGTCAAGTTTCTATTGTTTCTTGTCAATTGGTATTATTTACCGTAAAAAACTTATATTAAAAGCTTTATTTCTATGGATTCTAGCTAACTTTTTCAACTTTTTCTTTCAAAAGGTACTACATCACCATAACCTTAATGTCCATGTATAATATGAACGTTGTAGCCCCACCCGTTTGGTCAGAATTGGCCCAAATGGCACGAAAATATCGCACAAAAAATCAAAAAACTTATATTAAAAGCTTTACTTCTATGGATTCTAGCTTACTTTTTTTAACTTTTTCTTTCAAAATGTACTACATCACCATAACCTTAATATCCATGTATAATATGAACGTTGTACCCCACCCGTTTGGTCAGAATTGGCCCAAATGGCACGAAATATCGCACAAAAATCAAAAAAAACCGTAAAAGTACGATATTCATGAGAAATATTTCTTCGATTGTACCCAAAAACGTAGCAAGTCTAAGTTCAGAGATTTCGAAGGTCCTGTCAAATTTTCATCAAGATCGCATATGCCGTTTGCCCGATTGCCCGATAGAGAGCGAACAAACAGACAAAAATACAAAAAAAAAAAAAAAAAAAACACCCGAGCTAAATTTTTTGGGGGGTCAGTGAAATTGAAGTCTTCGCTTCACTCGCTTCGCTCATCCAATAAATATGACAGTGTTATTCTGTACCAATAAGCAAAAATTGAGGGTCGCTGAGCTTAACCCAACTCAAATGCGTGCATTTCTGCTGAACAGTTGGCAGTCTCATTTCCATATTTTGCATACATGTTAATGTTGGAAAAAAGGAGCCAAAAAGGTCCATTGCGAGACATAAGTCCGAAACGTGAAAAAATGGGAAATCCAAAACATGGATTTCATTTCTGGAAATACGATAAAACCAAATAAATCTGCGCGTTTACATTGATTTAAACGTTTATATCCAGCATGCAACATTGCGTTAAAAATATGTACACTTGGAATAATTCCCGAAGTTCGACAAAATTGAGTAAATTACGGAGATTTCATGTTTTTTTGTTCAAAATCAATTATTGATTTATTTAGGAATACGCGTACGGTATCTCATAGTTTGATTCTTTATCAAGTTCGTGTGAAATATGATACCGATGTTATTAACCGTTTGCCAGAAAAAAGAAAAAAACAGAAAGCTGAGCGTTAAACTCGCCTCGGCGCCAGAAGAAGCAAAATAAATACAGAATTTGACATAAAAAAAATATTCCTAACCAAATTCTCCGAGTATTGATAGATACGCCGAAATGGTGGGATTTTATATTTAAAAAGCTTACTGAAAATCAGTTATGTGACTTGTTGGGCAGAATCTAAATACGGATTTATTTATTTAATTAATCGTAATATACATCTGTTTTAAGCTAGCGTGTAGTTCATGCTATACAAGGTACTTCTTAAGAGCAATTATGGAACGATTAATTAAAAACAATGATGCGGGTTTATTCAAATCCTAAGTAATTAAACATTATCCTTGAGCAAGCATTTAAATAATTTTCTTATTATTCATTGAAATACCGCAATTCATTTCAAATTGCTCTTCGTAATCGAGCTGGAGGTTAATTTTACTTTTAAGTATTGTAATTTGCATATTAATAAATTACGCAAAAATAGTGGTTCATAGGTGAAAATATTTAGCCTTGAAAATAGAAAAAAGCGCTTTTATGTTGTACTCCTTTATGAATCAGTTTTTTTAAACTGAAATAGGGCCTAAATACACTTCAGAGAATACCGTAGGCACACAAATTGTATCTCGTTTAACAAAGGACATTACAAAGTGGCAGACATCTCAAATACTTATGCCTGTAAGCATGTTTTGTTTGTGTTTCTTTCAAAATAAATTTAAACATACCCATAATAGCGTAATAGTGTTTTTAATGTTTAAAATATTTTTTTAGAATTTGTGAGTTAAGGGGAATCCCTAGACCCAAATATGATTTCTTAAGAATGCAGTAAGACGTCTGAAAAGTAAGTAGAATGTAAGAGGGGCTTAATAAAAGAGCGGATTATTTTTTTGAAATTTTTTTGACGGGACATAACCCCAGATTCAACAATTGTATTCAAATTACTGGAATCAGTTGCTCAAGTTCAAAATTGAATTTTTAGTAGTGGTTTTTTGTATATTATTTCTACACTCCTTTATCTACAACCTAAATAAAAGGATTTTTGGATTTATTTGGTTTGTTGCGTTGCACAATTTTTTTCGCCTGCCGGTACAATTTCAAATTTTGTACCGTTTAACGGAGAAAATCGTGCAACGCCTGAAACCATATAAAACCAATAACACTTATATTTAGGTTGTAGATAAAGGAGTGTAGAAATAATATACAAAAAACCGCTGCTAAAAATTCAATTTTGAACTTGAACAACTGATTCCAGTCATTTGAATACAATTGTTGATTCTGAGGTTATGTCCCGTCAAAAAAATTTCAAAAAATAATCCGCTCTTTTATTAAGAGAGTATAGGACATGCGTTTTAGGCAAATTGCTGTTCGCTCGGCCAACTGACACCACAGGGGTCTGAAATTTTGAACATATATCACAAATGTGGAATTATAGGGCTCTGCAGTAACACATTTTTGAATAATTTATAAAAATTAAATTTGTTTTTACGAATTTTGAATTTTGTTGAAACTCCAAAATTGACCATATTCGTTATTTTTTTCTGACTAATTAAGTCAAAATTTGGAAAATCTATGACCACAGGGCTGTCTACGTATTCTTTATTGACAACTTTGCAAAGTTTCATATACGTCGGATGCATCTTGGCCGAGCGATTAGCTATTTGCTAACAGCCAAATGTGTCCCATTCCCTCTTAAGCCCCTCTTACATTCTACTTACTTTTCAGACGTCTTTATTTATTTATTTATTTATTTATTATTTGTCTCTGTAATTTGTACACATTATACAAAAATTACAGAATGAAACAGGAAAGCAGGCCTATTGTGGCCCATTCACCGCAGTGATCCTGTTCCATTCTACACATTAATAAAATAATAAAATAACATAAATTCTCTTATAAAAGGACGATAATGATAATGGTGAAATAGATGATACAGTTTATTAATATGATAGTTAAAAATGAAATGAACTAATGTTTATAGCCGGTATCAAAGATCCATTTTTCTTAGCGGTCTTTACTGCATTCTTTAGAAATCATATTTGGGTCTAGGGATTCCCCTTAATTCTTGCCCCTAGTTTCTTTGTTGAGTCGTTAAAATTCACAAATGGAGTAAATACATCAAAATAGGCTACTTGTATTGTATTACATATTATGTACTTAAGAGTACATATCATATGGAATAGACCTACGACAATATGTTATGCATGCTAGTTTATTGTAGGTCTTCGGTAATCTAAAAACTTAAAAAAAAAATCTTACAACAAAGTGTTGGCTTGGTCGCTTTTGTTTTATGTCCTCCACTGAAAATCAGTTATATGACTGAGTGGGTAGACTCTAAAATATATGAATGTATTTATTTTTTCTTTATTTAATAGAGTTTGTACTGAAATCAATTAAGAGTAAGATGATGAGCAGGAAACAGATATTGTTATTCCTACATCGAAAACCCATTATATGACATGTACTCTGGTTCGGGAGCATTTCGGTTCGATACCAGCTGACGGCAAAGTCTGACAGGTTTATTCAAGGCTTCCAGTAGAACGCTGAGATTGCCTACTAAAAGCCCTTGGACATTCCTTCCTATAGTTATCTAGTGAGTTTTTTAGTTATGGTAACATAACATTTGATAAACTGTTCCCTGCATAGGGCATTACGAAAAATAGTGTTCTTATGTTTTCTTTTTATTAACATTAGAAAATAAAACTGACATTGTGCTTCACTGTCTTATCCATTATCCAAATAGAAAAAGGACATTAACAAAATCCATCATCAGTAAACTACTGTGGCTCATTGCTTGCACGCAAGACAGCCATTACATTCAAAGCGGAAATAAGACACTACTCAGTACATTCAAGAGTTCAAGTTGTTGTAAGTCATTTGTCTTATTGAAATGGTCACATTTGTTTTGTCGTGTTACGTCACCATATGGACTGACGGGATTGGTTACTTATAAACTTTTCAACCGCGAAAGTTGCCCCCATACGAAAAATATGATATTTCCTGAAACCTGACCCAAAACTTATGATATAACAATACTAAATTAATTCTCAGAATGCGTAGGAAATCCTTATATTTATAATAACATTTCAATTTCGTAATATTTCCAAATATGTGTTCACCTCATATGTAGCGTCCATAAAAACTGAAATCGATAATTTTATTTTTAACTGTCTTATACGGCGGGATTCGAACCCAAGCGTCCCTCTGCGACCTTCCATTACATATGATTATCTTCGTGTCATTAATCAATGCTTCTTGCACGTGTTTAGCTAAAATATCTCGCCCCATCATGTTTTTCTTAATCGTATAATTATATTTTGTTAATGTTGGTGCATACCGGGGAACCGCACTAATTAGCTGTGTTAGTATATGATGGTAATCTGAAAATAATGCGGGATTCTGTGTGGGCCTCCTGATATACCGCTATTCGTAAGAACACATTTAACCCCTTTAACCCAACTTGAATAAGCGTCTCACAATTTTCCTTGATCACTTTAGGTCATGTAGAAGATAATAGAATAATTAATTCACGCTAATTAGTGTCAAAGTGTAAGTGCGTAATTAAAAATCGTAATGAGATAAGACCCTGCCCTTCACCAGTACAGTAAAGCTAGAACTTGAATAGAATTAAATTACAATAACCCGTACTGTTGTTTTACTCAATTCAATTAACAATGTTGTCCTGTGTGAATCACAACAAACTTGTAAGTGTAGACTGTGTCAAGGTCACGCAGACGACAGTGTGACCCTAGGAGGTCAGTGAACATACTGACCGCATGTTTAATGAATAATGCGGGCGCTTAACTAGGGGAAAGTAATTGCAGGATGTTTGTCCAATTTACTTGGAGGAATTTATTATTTAATGACTTGCCAAACTTTCTTTTGAATATTATCATCTGAAGTACTATATTTCGTAATAGTAAATGAAAATCAATCTTAAAATATTTTACTTCCTGGATTATTTTCATAATTATGTTAAAACTGTTATTATTAAGTAATATTATTGTGTAACTTGTTATCTCATCACAAACAATGAATTTAATTAGGAATAAAATATAACACTACGTAAAATAGAGCTAGCTCCATGCACGCGCAAGTGCGGTACTGAGACCGACGCGCGACAGATTCATTTTAGTTGTGCGATTGCGTGATTTACGCCGCGTCGCGTCTTGAAGACTAGGCTTTTTACACGCATACTCATGACGCGAGTGACACATGAGACAAAGTAGATGTTCGAATTTATTGTTGTATTATTGAAAAAACATATCTTACAATACAACGGTGGTAAGGTCGATAATAAGTAAAAACAAAAATTTTTAGTACCTATAGTTAAAATATAATTAGTGTGTATGATCATCAGAATTAATTATGAAAATCGCTTCGCTTTTTTTCTCCCGAACGGACGGAATATAAATTATGGTGATACAATACGTGATTACGACAGTTTCAAGAGCTCTTAATTTGTTGCAAACTTTACAGGTATTTTTTTTTTTTTTTTTGAAATTTAACTTGACTTTTAAAGACTCGTTTTGGTCACAAACTTGTTAATTTAAAAAATCCATCAATATTAGGCACATCCGTTCGAAACGTACAATGTATGTATGCTCACCTTAAATAATTAAACCGTCAAAATAAATTCTAATACTATTCAAGGCTTAAACGAACACGTAATTCTATTAATTTACAATTCATATTAATATTAATATTACATTCCAATTATAATTGAACTTGAACTTTTTAAAAGTTGATTTATAAGTGGTGAACTTTTCTTTTAAAAGGTTAATTGCAATAACGAATACCCCAAAACTGTACTGTTTACGATAGAGTAGACTAGCATCAAGCCATAAGTATTCCCATGTGGAACCACACACACGACTCCCAAAGTCGGGACCAGTTCTGGTCTGTGATTGGCTTAATCGGCTAAACGACCATATCGCGTGCGTCGAGCGCCGGCATCTTTGCATGTAGTCGGGTACACAACACTGCTATGAGTTGTAGAAACACCACTAACACTTGGCATGTCGGTACAGCTCTGGCCTCGGATAGGTTGAAAAGTTGAAAACTTAAAAAGTCAATTTACATGGATTTACCATCAATAACACACCGAAACACTTTGAACGGTATTTATTTAGAAATCTTATCTAATAGAATTAAGAAAAAGAAAGATTAAATACAAAAACGAACCAAAAACTGATTTTGTTAAACGATTCCAGTATAGAATAATATTAGGACTGTCAAAATCAGAATCAGCAATCGGGAAATAATCAAACTTTCATTGAAGGAAACACGGAATGCGTATCGCTTCTTCATTTTCAAATATTGAAAACCGTCAACCATAAAATATAAACCTGACTTTAAGCTGAATGAATTATTTACAAAAAATATATTTCTACAAATCTACTTTAGCCCTCAGCCCACCAACACTAAGGCAATAATTAAAAAAAACACTTGGCACTTCCTCGTCATAACTAACCAACACTTGATTTAAAACCCACTGTCATGGAACTTATAAATATTTACATTTTTCAGTACTTCCCAATCTAAATAAACCTAACCTAATTAATGCAAAAGATTACATATTATAATTCTTAAAAAATTTCACACTGATAACTTTTAACGTTATGTATTTAAATATAACACGAACAAATATAATAAACCTGTCTCTTTTAATGTTCTTACTTTGCCTTGAACTGAAGAATTACTTCGCCTATTTATTCATCTGCGCCGCATCCTAGGATGCACGTTTCATAATTCATTATGCAACATCCGGTGTAAGCGGAAGGTTGTGGATTCTAGACCATCTTCGCGGAGAAGGTATGGTACCCATCACTTCCACAAGGTGTAAACTGTGTTTGTAGAGTTTTGAAACGGGGACTCCGCCCATTTGAATAATAAAGGTTGCGGATTAATCACACTAGTGTGGTAATTAATTTAATTACGACATATAACTAGTTTTTCAGCCACATAACTATAATAATGAAAGCAAGTAGTAGAGGTGTGGACAGCGGAATGAAGTAAATCAAGGCTAGGACTTATTTTAAGGATCATAAATTTTGCGTTTTAATTAAGTCCGCGGCGAACACATATTTTTGTAAATCCTACAAAAAATTTATTGAATAAAATATCTCCATGTTTATTGAAAATTAGTTTAGAGTAGTATTTAACGTTTTAGGAAGCAAATATTGTATTGATTTTAACTCTTTCTATCTATTTACATGATTTGATTTCCCATTATAAATGCAAAAAACATACGCTGAGGGGTTTGATAAAAAGAAAAAACTACAAAATGCTAAATTTGCTCGGGATTTTTCTTTTTTCTTTCGTTCAAACCCCTAAACGTATGTTTTTTGCTTCTAATGGGAAATCAAATCATGTAAAATAGTCGAAATGAACGTTTTAACATCCTCTGCACATAACCATAACTCGCCTGCACATTCTCACTGCCCAATATGGCGCTGATTGTTGTTATATAACCTATGATTCGTGGTTTAATTGAGTTAAGATTTTTTTTAAATAGCCCACCAGCGGCTGTAAGCTGTAAGAACTAAAATAAAAAAAACAGGCAATTTTTTTATGTACACCGCTTGGTTAACTGCTGACCGCTGGTGACCCAAGAATTTGTACAAAAACTATTTTGTATGCAGACGAATTGACGAACCAAACGTGAAACGAGTAATTACTTATTGGCCATCGTGGCTGAATCATGGCTGCCGGAAGACAAAGAAGTGAGTGAACTTTAAGTGATAGGTAGACGGATAAAGATCGTACACTTTCCCTTAGTTCACTCTGATCTACCAAAAGATCGAGTTATCGGACCACAGGATACACATTTCCTCAATGTGTGTGATTACTAAACAGTGTTTACTGAAACATATGTATGTCGCACTTGCAGTTATCTTTCAAGATTTATAACGCCATTTCAAATTCGTTTTTATTAACCATGGCTTGTCTTGTTCTGAGACCGTAGTTTATGCACGATAAATGTAATGAATTAATCTTGTTTTTGTGTTTTTTGCAGAGTTGACCTGCTGAATGAGTATCGTTCAACGTTATTAAATTACTATTATTAATGTGTACTACGCCACGATTCGAGCCGAAAATGTGCGTTCGTAGTTGTCGAACTACGCCTACATTTCTCGATGGATCAAGATAATTTTTTTTGTGCATATACTCAGAAATGTGATACCATACCAATACTCACACATGCCTTTTTTTTAAATTTTGATTTCGTTTGGTCACACAAATTTTAAATATCGACAAAATATCGCAATTTGTTATGGACTTCAAAAAAAGGCTATATGCACTAGAAATAAGTATATCTAGTTATCTGTCGTAGGGGGAAACAAAACAAAACAATCTGGATTTCCCTCCATGTAATCCGAAAAGTACGAAAGTATGCCTATACTGTAATACAAGAGTATATACACTGAGTGTACGCATGCAAGCCTCCCTACAATAGTTATTGTCGGCTGGGGATACAATGTATTGTAAAACCTGGCCTAAACGACGGCAGGCCTACCTCGTTCTATCTCTCCCCTCTCGCCAACATCACTATTAATAACCCGCCTGTCGTCTTAGCAAACATTTTAATGCATAAACAATAGGTGTACGAAGTATGACCGATGAATACTGAAGCAGAACCGCAAACAGGAAGTACCTCGTATATGGTAGCTTCCATGTCCCCTCTTCACTCAGTGAACCCCATGAATAGGCTGTTGTTTCTTATACCTGGCCACTTAATTACGAAGCTATAATTTCATTTTTAATCTTGTATACATATTAGCACACCCCGTTGGTTACATGGCGTCAAGTATAAATTATTATTGTGCGTAACGACGGCAGAGATGAAACATTTACTAATGTGTGGAAGCCACGCGCCGTTTTTATGCGCGCTTTTGCAACGGATTTTATGTTGACACTTGACAAGTTTACGGTACTAGAATCCGTTCTCCTGCTAATTAAGAGGGAGTGGGACTTATTTGAAGTTCGACGCGTTTCTTTTTCTGCAGCCATTAATCCTTCTATCATAATACAACTTTGTATACGGTAATTGCTAATAAAGATTTTTATATTGATCATAAAACGGTCAGAAAATATAGACTTATTTGGGTATTTTTGACAATTTTCACAGATTCAAAATACTAGACAATCGATTTTGGTTTTTTATCTATTTTCTTATTCAATTCATTGGAAAGTGCTACGTTAAGTGACTACATATTTAATTTTAGCACAATAGGGAATATTCCAGTTAATATTTTATATTTTATTTTAATTCTTATTCATGTCTTAATAGTCACTGCACTTTTTTTTATTTAAAAAAAAGGTTTTTTGTGTAATTTAAACGAGAAGTAAATTGGACCCCCAGTTTGCGCGCCAAAAACGAGCGTGCGCCATCTTTGGACGGTACTACGTCATAACTGTGTTGAGTCAAGGCCAATTGGAAACTAAATGTACGTATATTTGTACATATTTACATACAGACGGCGGTGCTCGCCCATCCACTCAACACAAACAACTCCACAAGGATGTACATTTTCACCGTCTTTTGTTTTTCTTTTTTTGTATGTGACAGGAGATTTCGCGAGATCATTGTGATAAAGAATAACGAGCATTTGGTATTGAATTTTTGCATAGCCTAGGACTATCATGGTATTCTTTATCTACAATAGGCTTTAATTAGTCATCAAAGTAAGTTTTTTGAGCGGGGTGTGTGTCAGAACACGAAAGTGCAGGTTAGGGTCGGCAAGTTAAGCCTAGGGCTTGTCAAGTGAGAAATTTTAGTATTCACATACCAATGCCTATATCCTACAGGAACGATTGGCCTAGACTTTTGTATTATAAATAATTTTCTACGTCTAGGCCTAGACCTAGGACTGTTTCAGTTTTGTTTTTTGATTGCAATGTTAACTTTTCTCGTTTTCTGGCTAGGCGTTAAATGTAAAATGTCCGCCATCTGTTTACATTACTGTAGGCTACGCTAGGCGCTGCTTTGTTTAAAACACCGCCGTCTTGATGTATATCTCGATCCTACTATAATACTATTCCAACATCTTTGGTCTAAATGTATGTTTATCCAGACGGCGTTGGATCAACACAGTTCTGACGTCACAGTCGTTTTTGCCGCTTTAAAAAACTGCTGCTTTTAAAACGGCTATAAATCACTGGATTATTATTTCACGGAAAAACAAAGTACATATTTGTAATCGGGACGAAATACTTCTTCTAAAAAATCTATTCGTACAGTATTTGGCGGAAGTGGAATATTCCCTATTATGTTAAATTTCGTACGTGACTAGAATTATCTGAGCAAATTTAAGTTCGGTCTATGCCCTTGGCTTAAGGACCTTTTGGTAGGTGTGGAAAGCGTTTTCTCGTGGAGTTTGATTTTGATTTTTTTAATTACTTTTTTTTAATGTTTTTTTTTAATAGAGGTAAACAAACACGTTGATTTTGTTTTTAATTTGAGCCGCTAGTCACCAATGATGTAAGTCTACGACTATATTATAGGACCTTGTGTGCATGACCTTCTGTAATAAATATAACGGATGTATTTTTTTAATTTTCTTCATGAATTAAAGTTTCTAAAAGTACAATGTTGTCGATTTTTCTGATTTAAGGATTGTTCAACCTGACTATTATGGCCAAAATCTATTTTTGTATTTTGTTTTATCTTCATGTTATATTTTGCAGTTATGTTTAAGGATAATAAAGTATTTTCACCCTCGACCTGAAGTAATATCACGGGCAGGGTCTATTAGATGCATACAGTATGGTATCTCTATAATTAGATACAACGAGACCCCTTGATTTACTTATGTTTGATAGTGTACATACGACCTTCACAAAAGTGAAATTGAAATTAAAATAAGATGCTGTTTGTTTAGATTGTTGCAATCTTGCGAAACGACACACTGTTTGAAAAGTGAGACTGTCTGGATGTCAATTAATCGTGTCGGAAATGATTGTCGTCGGAAACTGTCTAGCTAGCCAGACGAATGTTTTACGCCAAGAACGATGTTTGCAAGTGAAATCTCACATGTTTCCTAGTTTCCGGTTTCATCTAGGTCTACACATTTCACAAACGGATAAGTCACCACCTCGTGTTGTGTTGAGCTTACTATGAGCTTATCACTCCAAGTTAGAGACTGAAAGTTTAACAATAGCAACACACTTTCAAGTGTTAGCATTGTATCCGTGTAGTGGCCTAGGTTCTACTCTCAGACAGATAACTTGCATTGCAATTTGAAAAGCATTAATCCACTAGGCCCCTTTACATATTATTTAGATTTAATCAAGTTATTAATAATACATGTACTGATATAAAGGTTTTGAAGCATAATCCCGCTTTGAGGACATTGATATTGAATGATAACAATTGCCATAAAAGTATGCCACGACTGGGAATCGAACCAAGAACCTCTGGCTAAACGCGCCATAGCTCTACCAATTGAGCTATCGAGACATAAGACAAATTGATATTTGTTGTGACTGTTGCCATCCATGATATGAATCGAACAGAAAACTGCAATGTTGCTGTTTCTATTGAAATAACATGGGAAAATCCAATCACTTCTCATCTCCCATGAGTTGGGTAGTATGAATATAATGTTTTTAATAATAACTGTATTATTAATTACTATTATTTTTAATTATATTATTGGATGTCGATACATACCAACGTAGTGTTATATTACGGTATTTGTACATACTCGGCCAAAACTGGAGCTAGCATGTGTGTACGGACATAATTAATGCTAAGCACTTTCCATGTATACACATTATTTGTCTTTTGTAGCTAAGATGTCATTAATAATGTTGTTCAATTTCTTTATTACAGATAGATGATTTATCGTTTTCTTTTACGGTTGTGGTCGATTTCCAAGTAAACACATTAATATATTTTACAGTGCCCACTCGATTAGAAGAACTAATTTTCACGTTAAGTCAAATAATATACGATCATTATGCATGTTCTTCAGTACCAAAGATACTAATGAGTGACATTCATGCTCATCTATATTCAAACACTAGAATGTTTAGGGACTTTGCGCAATTTGTTTCGCGCATCGCTTCGTCGTCTTAACGACCATTTACGTAAATGTTTGTAATTATTGACACACGTCAGTGGTTTGTTTATGATCGCCAACCAACGCAATGACCTGGGTTGCGGATTCACGATGCACAACCGTCGCGACCAACGAACCATACCAAATATGACGGACCATGCATGCACAGAGAATAATTCTCATAATCAAACACTAATACCTAGGTTGGTTCCAAGGGTTGTCTACCTCGATCGCGGGCAATACCAAAATGTCAGGTTGTTGCTAAGTAATGTATGTTTTGTAATTTCTCGTGGGAAAGGTACAGACAATTATTGTGAAGGGATGTCCGAAGGCTGATTAAAAGAGTACTAAATCCATTGCATTCGCATTAACGACTGAGGAAAACCTCGGAAAATCGTTCAGTCAGGATTGCCGGTCTCGACAGGATTTGAACCCGGGACCTTTCGGATCATTGACGCACGCTTAGCGCTCGAGCCAACACTGTCGGTTTCAAAGAACATATTGTAATTTCAATAAAAACTCGTCCCAAGCTTATATCAGGGAATAAATAGATACAGATTGATGGTAAAACGAAATTTTGAAAAACATTCAGGCCGGCCTTCACTTAGGTCGGACCTTGCCAAGATTTAAATTACGCGAAAAAGTAATGCACTCATCACAAAACGTCGAAATTTCCTCACGGGAAATGGGTTTATATGCTGGTCTAGTCTTAGAACGTCTAGTTCCGGCAGGTAGCCGATTCCTACTAGGGTCAAATAACCAAGGTCAACCTAAGACTGCGCATGTACAGACTTCAGATACTCTGAATTCTCTTTAAATAAGTTTCTATTGTACTTGCAAGTCCTAATTACAAAATCCAGTACCCCCAAAAATGAAGAAGAAACTATATCACTTATAGATAAATTTTGAATTATTACGTGGGCATAATTTATTTTTAACAAAGTTTTTCAATTTTACAATAATAATCAAATCCATACATTGACATAGAACACATTCAAATCATGCAATGCAAAGCGCGTCTTGTACGCACATATGATAGACATGTAGGGTAACTCTAAACATCAATAAGATAGTTTATACTTTTCAGAGTAATATTTCAATGACAATAGTTCTATTGGTTCCCTCTCCTGCGCGTTTAATAGCGATAAAATAATATTGTCTGTGAATTTATTGCTACCATATCGATATAGCTAGAGAACTCATATGTAAATAATTTTATATAGGTATACTACAGAGCTTTTCATTTCTCTTATCATAATAGTTCACTGGTGACGATTTCTCAAAAAACTAGACACAATTATTGTGATATTCAAATAGAATTTCGAACACATTTCACTTACAAAAGTAATATGGTTCAAAGTAGGAACCAATTAAGTTTCAAAATTTGTTTGTGAGAGAGTGACATATTTTGAAAAGAACATTTCTAATTATTTTTCGACTGATTTATTTTTAATAGCTGAATATACTCAATGATAGTCAATAATGGCTCGATAAGTTAATGGCTAGACGTCAAGCTGTAAATATTTCGGAAACTTCAACTCACGTCAATATTGCGTGTGCATAAAGTTGACCCTATTTCAGTTTGACATAATACAAAAATCACTACACCACTTCCCTATTCCGTCTATTTCTTTACCTCCTGCGCTAAGAACGTCAGAAAGAAGAGAGTATTATTATAATTAATGCTCATCATTAAAACCACGTGCTAATTATGTTCGCCTTGGCATAAGACCGCATGTGACCGTCATTGGTATATAATTGGTCGCCATGGGAGTTAAGCACAACAATACTACCCATTAAACAATAACGACAATAACTATAAAAACCATCAAACATCTTAAAAACAACGTAACAGAAACTGGTTTGACCTTCCAGCTAGACTCTACTAACACATAATACCTCGTTCTTCTTGAGATTATTTACATGGTATTGTATGAACATTACTGGTTTTTTTCCCATGTAGAGATTCTTGTCAGAGAAAAAAATTCTAAAATTAGCAATGAACTGAGCTTTGATATTGTGTGAGTGTTTTGGTTTTTCGTTCGGTTTACAGTTGAAGAGATGAGTGCTGGGAGGGGCAGGGAAAAAATTTGAAATTAAGAAGCAAGAAATAACAATACCCAGGAACGGGAAGCTAGGCCTGGGGAATTCATGGTTACCGGATTCTTACGAGAAAAAATACACAATTTTATTTTAAAGCTATATCTAAAGCTAATTTGAGTGGTAATGGTTGTTGCTTTAGTTCTAGATTTATGCAGTGCCATTAGAGTAGTCTATGTTGATCATATTGAATGTATCGAGTAAGTAAGGAGGATAACTTCGAAAATACGTTACTGACTGTCTGACTGTATGTTGTGTCTTGGATACAAACATTTCGGATAAGAGCTGCTAAAGCAGCAAACACTTATTTTTGACATCACTACTACACAGAGATGTTTTCGAAAATTTGATAAATTTGTGCTATAGGCTATAATTTATTTACTTTTTCTTAAATGGGTATTCACTAGCTAAACTCAAAAAATATATTTCATTCAGGCTAACTAGTTATGAATTTAGAAACTAACAGAAAAATTATTGGGTCCACCATGACCCGAAAAGAAATTGTCAAACTTGGTATTTTTCGAGCTAGGTCCCATCGGCAAAAATCTCCCATAAGAAATAACATGGGGACGATCTTTATGCCCGTGACCTGGAGGATTTTTATCCAAACAAAATTGGATTTTATTGACGTACTCTACAACCTTTTCTGTGATTCCTCTATATTTTGTTTTGTAATTTGGCAAGTGGTTCGGTCAAAATATGCTAGTAAAAAAAAAAAAAAAACAAGAAAGGGTGTGATTTTGGAATGCATATTTTTGTGTCTTTTAATGTATATTTGTGCACAGTTTTAAGACACCATGTTATAAAGGGCCATTTAAGAGATGCTAGCTAGTATCTATGTGGAACAAAAAAGAAGCAGGTTAATAAGACATTTTCCAAAACACCTATTTCGCAAATTTCTGGATGAAAAAATGGAAACATTCGTGTAAAATCCCAGTTACAAGATGTAATTTTTTTAAGTTTCATTTTAGTGTAGTATTCTGCTATAGATTATGGGGTAAAAAATATTTTTTTGGGGTAATAGCCCCTTTAAATTCAGATGACAATATGTGAGTGAAAAATATTCTACAAACTGCTATCCCCTCAAGTATAAAAAAAAAGTTCTGCAAATTTCATGACAAAAAATAAAAACATTATCCTGTGAGTGTGTAGGAATGGTTGTGAACATATCTAGTATGTTTTCCAGAAAAAAACTAAACAATAATAACAATATAAATATAATATGTAGAACTAGACTTCAAGGTTAATAGACCCGGTACTAATGTTTACCCGGTACTGGTAGGCCTACTTGGGATTGACGCGACATTCCATTATCCTGGGAAGCAATTAGTAGCTAAGCTATTAGAGACGATGAGTGGTGAAAGATGATCAGGTCAATATTTTGCCATATGCGGGATTTGAGCCGACGTCTGTACGACTGAAACGCTTTGGAGATGCTCCCACAAACGCAATAGCCACCGAGGACTATACAGTACAAGTTGCGATCCACGTGACACATAGGGCTATATTAGAAAACCAATGGGTATACGGGAGAACCCAAAAGAATACAATAAAACTTTCCATACTCTCTGTTGGGGGGGGGGGGGGGGGGGGAGCCACTACCCCCTTAACCCCAGGGCCACCAAAAACATCCTGTATCACACCCGTGTTGATGAAGGGTAATTCAAAAAACGTACTTCAAACGAACGTCGTGTTCAGTTTTTAGCGTGACGAGAGACGTGACACACACACAGACGGACGGACAGAAAAGTGTTGGTTATTATTTATAAGACTTTAGTTTATTGCCATTCTGAGACTCTCTTATGAAGAGCTCTGAACTGAAAACTTCCCATAAAACATTACTCGAAATAAGTAAACATCTATTATCGTTTCGGTTAGCAGTTTAAGAAATTACAACTGATGAGTTTTGGTTCTGTTTCGGTTCTTGGAAATAATAACTATTGATCAGTTCAAGCAGATTCACCGTTTTAGCTTCTACGACCTCAGTCTTATTGATTGCAAACAATCATCACGTCCACTGGAGTCAGAAGTAAATCAAGGAACGGACAGAAAACGGTTTATCAAAAAATCATTCTCTACAATTTTGAATCAATATTGACTATACACGGGTACTACGGGAGTACCTAAAAACAGGAGGTGAGGATAACCGTTACTAGATACGCTGCTGTCTTCGATCATGTCTAATGGTGAAGGTGCCGAGTAATATAGAAATATTCAAGTCCTAGCTCCAACACCCTGACAAAAACAACAAAAAAGAAACATTTCATTCAGAGGTCGTGTTCGTGGTTTTTATCTTGAGACATGTCACATGTCACTGGCAAACGTACAGACGGACGGTCAGACAGAAAAGTGACGCATATAGGGTAGCTTCTTTCCAAATAGATGGAGGAACATCGACCAGCGTAGTTTGAAGCTCACCGAAACTCCTCTATGAGATTTAGAGACTGAACAACAATCATGAGCCAATTGCTTACAAGTTTTATTCAGAAAGAGGAGTTTCCTCCCTATCTCTGATTTACTTCTGTCCGTAGGTGTATGTGAATGTACTCTCAGTCCTACCTGTTAGCTGGCTTGGCTTGTGCAGGGGTGCGACGCTCCCTCGTTTCCTCCTGGGCTTGTTGGACGCGCCAGTCACCCCGACGTCGACGACGCAGGCAGAGCACGTCGGCGAACACCATCTTGGCGGAGGGCGCACTATACACTCGCGATACGCACTAGACACGCATGTAAAGTTACACAGCATGCAATATATTCACTTTTTATTCACTTGATGTGTCGACTGAGCACTACACGCGCAGTATACGCACTAGACTTACGAGTCAGTTGGTGCGTATATTTATCTTACGCACTTATTTTATTACGTTTTAAACTCACAAACCGTAAATTCAACACGTGATGACACCCACAATACACACATGAAAATTCACTAATCAAAACGAATTTGCGCTTAAATTCCAAACACAAGACATAATTCGCACTTAGACTGTACGCGCACTTGACACATTATGCCATTTTCACTTGTCTCGACTCTCGATCGATAATCTACATTTTCACGAAAGTACAATCCACGATTGAACACCGTGATAAATCGCACTCACCTCACATAGTAATCACGTTCTCAGCCCGAGTTCTTAGCCTGTAATGAATGCACAAACACACGCTTGTATATCACTGTACTACCTGTTGTGCACAATGAGACGCTATGACCTAATATACAACAGAAAGTAAACAGAATGTTGTAAATGTAATGTAACCAATTCTGTTTTCACACAAACAACTCTTGGTGATAAGAGAGTAATAATGTCAGAGTGCTGATGTGTAAGAAGTATAAAAACAACTTTTAAGATTTACGAGAAGCATTACTCACCGCGGGCGATATAAAACAATCATGGCGACCCTAATATTGTAAACTTGGCTCCGATACTACATCAGAGAATGATCTGGTTTGCGTATTACATACTTGCTTACGTAACTTAATAATGTTCAGCTGTTTTAGAATGTAGATGTGGCATTAAAACAATTTAGTCATTATTCAAATACGTCACGTTGTAATTACCAAACGATTATTGACAAGTGATATTTATTTTAATTGTCACCAAGTTTACGTTTTCAAATTTGACAAAAACGAAAGTAAGTTTCAAATTTTGGTTTGTATGTTTCCGACACAAACTCAATGATAAGTCTACAGAATAGACTTCCAAGAGCTAGATGTTGACGCTTTTAATTTGTTGTTACTAAGTGCAAGTGAAATGATTAATGTCACTACAATAGTCACACAGTTTATACGCACCATTTATTAATGAGTGTTCACAAATTCCAATATATCTCACTTAGGCCTAACAGTTTGAACAAATAAATGCGATCTTTACTTTAGTTGTTCACATAGCAGGATCACTAAGAAGACTGAAGAATTTAGAGCTGAAATAATAGTTCGTATTACGTAATTTGAAAGTGTTTGTAACAGGTTTAATTCGTATTAATTAAAACTATAGCCAAAGCTGCATTATTCTCGCGTGAAAGTTAAAAGGAAATCATTTAAATTGATTCTTGGCCCATGACTAAATAAAGTGTATTGTGTAAGAATCTAGTCATAAATAATACAATACCGGTATGGATCGTGATTATTGATATCGATCAAGAATATTGATTGTTTGTATCTTGATATGCTCACGTGGTTTGACGCTCTCGATTTCAACGTCAGCTCCTCCATGAATCGCACTTTCAATTGAGTCCCGTCTCGGTGTTGTAGTTAGTAGTCCGTCTTCTTCTAAACATCGTTCCATGATCTGTGCAAGTGGAGTTAGAACTAAGCTCGTTAGGTTCGAAGAACTGTCCGTCCGCGGTGGGTATACACCGTTGTATTATAGGTATGTACCGACAGACTGTGCACTCTCGCTCGGCGATGCCCGCGGGCGACTGATTGGGTCGACTCGAGACCACTTCGCCACCTTCGGGCATAAAATTCCGGAAGTTACGTCATTCCGGCGCATTAATACGACCACCAATAACGAGGTGGTTGTATTGTTGGTTGGTAGTGGCTCGCAGTCGCCGTATGGACTGTCCTTCAAGTTCAAGGTCTGGTAAGGATATCCTACCATTGTATTCTCCTCCTCGTCACGAAGTTTAAAACGTGTTCGGTTTTTATTAACGAACGTCTTCTTCTGTAAGTCATTTAGTTTAAGCTGGAGGCCCTAGGGGATATAATGATTAGGCTATACTTCCAACGTCTTGAAAGATTATTCAAACTATTTCGCTCTTGCACAATGTTGGTGGTGATTATGGGGAGTATCATCGCAAGAAACATCTTCGTACAACGAAGGAGCTGAGTGAGATGATAGGCATTGGACAACGAAACCAAAAACGTTTTTATTTGATTCGTTTTAATTAATTTAATATGTTTAATAATATACTATTTGTTTGAATGAATATATTATCATGAATTGTTGTCATATATTTCCTTTCCATATTTTATAAGTGTTGGGTAACTAAAACCAAAACATTCAAAACAATACAAATACGTTATACAAATCATTAAAATACTGAACATGCAAGTACTATAAAATTAGAATTTGACAACAAATACAACAAGAAAAACTTAAATAACAAAAGTATATAATATACAAATAAAAAACGGCTGAAAGCCCAAAATGAACGAAGAAAAAATAGAAAAAAAATGAGGTTATAAAAATACAAAATAGGGGAAAAGGTGATATGGTGACAAGAGCAACGAGGCACATAATACATAATAAATTCAAAGTTGTTCTGAATCGGCCTTGTTGATTCTGGCGTTGATCCGCGGGTGTTCGTACTGGCCATACCACTGATTGCTATATTTCATATTAAAAAATATCGATCTTTGGTTGGTTATCGCTCACTCGTCGATTGCGTCGGGGCCTACAGGGTTGGCTTGGTCGCTTTGGTTTATTGTCCCTCACTGAAAATCAGTTATATGACTGAGTGGATAGACTCTAAATACGAATTTATTTATTTTTATTTATTTACTAAAGTTGGTAAACTGGCATAAACAACACTGCTTTAAATAATTGAAGTTTCATGGGGTTGAAGTCAATTTCTGTATAAATGGATAATAATTTGTTGTAGGTGACTTGAAAATTCGATTGATGGGAGAAAATTTGAAAACATCAATACGAGCACATGGAATTTTGAAGAGGATGCAATTTCTTGTAAATCTTGAAGGGATGTGAAAGTCTTGAAGTAGGTCCGTGTCGATGAAGTTATGGAGAAGTTGTAGAGGAAAATTACGTCGGTTGCATTATACATTGTAATTTTTTATTGTATCGGTAACTACAGTTAATTACTTTTGTGTGCATTTATGTACTTCATTTTATTTTTATTCTCTTCCTTTGTAGATCAGTTTAATAAACTGAATAAGATAGATGTTAAATATATAAATAAATGCAGTAGACCTATGACCATTGCCTATGACATCTGTTCTAGGAGTGATCGAGTTATTGTACTTTTCGGAACGATGAGTGGCGAACAAGTGATAGAAGAAAAGAAGAACAATACAGTATTCTATTACTCATTCAGGTATCGAACCCACGTCCCTCGGAGCCTTGAGATTTACATTTTATTTATTTCCTGGAAGGTCCTGTAGATTTTAGCAGGGAAAACACGTTTCATTTGGGATACACTACACAGCTTTGCACTGTGTGAGTGTGACTAACTAGGTAGTTACGGTAGTTGTGAAGGCAACGTCCAAGAGCTCTGAAGAAACCCTAGAGATTGTCTAGTTAAGTCTAGATTGCACCACCCTTTCTTTCAGCTTCACATTATGAACTCTTGTGTGAGATTTATATGACCTTGTTATCAAGGTCCCATCCACCTCTTACTGAAATTTTGTGTAGTCGGAAGCTTCTAGACTCTAAAGATTGAGTCATCTCAAACAACCATGGGATATTCTTTTCACAATTACCCTGTAACTAGTTACCTAATACCCACAAATAACCACCCTAACCATCACCCAAGTTAGTAACCAAAAAATGAATAATTATATGATAAAAACGTCCCGTGGCAAGTATCCCAAATAAGCAGCTTCGCCGTTTATAGGAGGTTATAGAAAAAAATATTTTCTGACAGTTTTGCAAGGTCCACTGAATCTCATTAAGAACTTTCAGGGAATCAAAACAAGGTATCTACAATATATAATTTTATTGGCCGACTAAAAAATATCACGTGTTTAAAAAAATCACTTGATTTTGGAGTATTTTTGTAGCCAGTCCACTGCCTCCTAGATATTTCGGATTTCCACAAGCGAAAGTGCTAGGAGGCAGTGGGCCAGCCATACCCACGGCCTCCTCTAGTCGAAGTTCACCGCCTTTTATGTAATTTAGAGAGATCTGTTTGACCACCGCCTGCTCGAATGGGATGAACTCCATCCCATTCGAGCAGGCGGTGGTTTGACTGTTGCCTGGTTGCCCTGCCGATAAACAGTTGATGGTTATCAAAAGTCATTTAAATCCCAGTGTGTAAAAAAAAAAAAAACTGCATCTGAATACCCAATAATTTCTGTGTAAAATGTCTCAAACAAGCGGCATGTACGGCTGGGAGCTCCTCTTCAACTCCGTGCAAAGTAAGATCGACAAGAAAGAGGACGTTCTCGTTGTCCTGACTCACTGGTCCCTTACGAAGAACGCGTTCATGTGTATCGGCGTGGGTACCGAGAAGGTTTTCAACAGCTCGGACTTCGGCTGCGAGGTCCTTCCCGAGGAGTGGAACGCGAACGCCGAGGGTAACTACGCGTTGCGCTACATCAACAACGACGTGTTGTATGTCCTATGCGCGAGTCGCAAGGGTAAGCTCCTCGTCTTAAACATGTTGCGGTGTTCGGATTATGCCGTGTCGAGTATCACATTCGAGGTGGACGAAGTCGTGCAAGAGTTGACGGGTCCCCTAGAGACGATCGTGCCCGAGTATCGGAGCGTCCTCCTTGCTCTCAAAGACAAACTCATCGAGCCCGTGTATCAAGGTAATCACAGAGAGGTTCAAACCCAGACCGTCCAGACGTGTCCCTCCACCCAAGAGCAACGCTTCGTCAGGTACACTACTACTCAATCTACAGCATCGCAGACGTATTTTAACGATGACGATCCATCCCGTTTTCCAAACGCTTTTGACCAGATGTGGGACCGCCGTACCATCAATGTGGGTCTTGACCCCTTGGGGTGGGCCCCAGGTAATGGGGGGATGCTCTTCAATCCCTTCGGTACTATGACGGACAACCGACCGAACGCAGGGAATCTGACTCCCGGGGCTCGTTTTGACCCATTTAGCCCGGTCGTGCCTGGATCTTCTCCCACTCAATTGCCGCGAGGTCCCAGGTTCGACGAGCTAATGTAGGGCTAGACAGAGAACCGCCTACAAAGCCCCACATTGAAATTTAGATTGGACGTAATTGCTATCTACAATGATGTCAACTATGTAAATATTGCAATTTATTAAATGTTTCCACGGATGCAATCTTGTCAAAAATGTTCATTATATAGGATGTTATGGCCTCCCCTCCCCTCCCCTCCCCGACGACGACGAGACGAACGATGACGAAGACGACCATGACTAAGAAACACCTCTATCCCCCCCGAAGCCTAGTCTGTGTGTGTAGTATTTGGATGTACTAAGTTATATAGTTATGGGAGGGGGTGTCCAATAGGTATTTTGGCTTCAATCACAGCAATCAATTTTGACTGAGAAAAGCCCTGGTAAAAAACTTCAGCCAGAATTACAAGTAGCAAGTATCGACCCACGTATCTCCACATAGGCTACCCAATAAGTTTTCAAAATATGAATAAAATTGAAGGTATGATTCCCATTATTGTGAATTTTTGGGTATAGGCACCTGTACATTTGTTGTGCGATAGTAGTCTACATCCTTCCGTATAAAGTAGGCCTACGCTTACAGGATTTGACAAGCTGATTTTTTGTTATTGCTACCGTAGCCTACATTTTTATCTAAGAATACCTATGTATTTTTTCTCAATTTCTCGTAGGAAACCTAGCATACAATGCATGTCTTACTTCAAAGTCGAAAAGTATTTTGGATTTTGGACAATTGTGAATTGATGTGTTTGTTTACGTTAGTATTTTTAGGCATATCCATAAAATAAACTAGCATTTAGAGTCTACCAACTCAACAATAGAAGTAGATCCAAAGAGAGGTCCGTGTTTTAAATTTCAATGAGAATTAGGCCTATGTGGCTGCCCTATACTCATTAGATGTGCATGTCATATATACAAAACAGTTAACAGGGGAAAAAACTAAATGTACAGCAAATCCACATATAGTATGAGGGGAAATGCCATTTTTTTTTTTTTTTAGATCTCACCAATATTTTTGCCAGTTAACGAGTTTGGAAACCAATGGAGCTGCCATACTCATAAGAACATATTTGGGAAGTTCCTTTTGAAAAGGAACTTTTAGAAGATTCAGTTAATCAATTGAAAAATAACTTTTATAAAGTTCAAATTCCTTTTTACACCCTTACCTCTATAAAGTTCAAATTCCTTTAAAAAGTTCCATTTTAGTTTTAGTTTGTTTAATGCGACTGCAGAGTGACTGACGTGCAACTTGGAAGCATGCGTTTGGCTGTCTAAGAGCACAGCGAGTGGGTAGGTTCATGAATCAGAAAGATACATATGAAAATTACTAGGAAAACGCTTAAGACCCGTCGCGTTGATGGATGAGCTTTTTGAAAGTTTTTAGTTTGCGTAGGACCACTTTTCTTTGCAAGTGCTTTTTGAATGCATTGTAGGTGATTGTTGTCAAGTTTCTATTGTTACTTGGTAATTGTTATTATAAACCTCAAAAAACTCAAAATTGACTAGGACCCTACTTAATAATAATTGTAACTGGAACGTTTACCCTAAGTAATTTAAAAAAAAGTTTCTTGGAAATATGAACTTGATTAGCCTACCTACTTAAAAGTTTCTTAACACTAAAAGGGAAAAGAAGAGAATTTGAACGCACATGGGGGGGAGTAAGAAGAGTTGGACGCCCAAGAGATAGATGGAGGGACCAAAGAAAATGGAACATTGAAGAAAGAGGGAAATCATGGGAAAGAATTAATGAAGAAAGACTCTGGGAGGATAGAAAGAAATGGCGAGAACTGGTAGAAATGCCTGTCATAGAAGACATCGAAGTAGATGAGGAGGTGTTGAGCCTGGCTAGCAAACACTGAAAGTCCACAGCCCGAGAAATTGGTGATACGTCACCCCCCGACCTGACTTATGTTGGAACCGGGTGTTTGATTATTATTATTAAATTTTTTTTGAGGAAATGAAACTCGTTCTTTTAAAAAGTTCCTTCCTTAAGTATGCATAAGAGTACCAAGGTAGGTAGGATACCTAGAAAACAGCTATATAGGCCTACTAGGAAAATGCCAAAGTCGTTGTTAACAAGTGAGTGAGCTACGTGTACAGTACCCGACCGGTATAATTCCCTTTTCTCCCCCTATATCTAAGACAGGATCTAGACATCGTTGGTCTTTCCTCCCTTTCATAGGCTATTGACACGTTCTTATAACAAATAAACAAAACTCTATCATTCATACCTATATCAATCAACTTGTATGCAGAAGTTCCCGCATATTCAACACATGACTCGCTCACTCGTTTAACGACTTTGGCTTTTCCTAGTCTAGTTGGATAAGGCGACCTTATACCCAGAATATGGGACCTGGGTCCATGTTTTGAAATGCATATAACGCAGTGTAGTTATCATCTGTGACAATACTATGGAAAACAGCAAATACAAAATACGTGTAAAGATTGCAAGGTTTACTCAATCTTCTAGCGGAATTTGTCGGTACGGTACCTTGAGTGTGCAAGATTCGATAAAATTTTCACAGCCTGACAAATAGCCTACCAAACAAAAAGTATTTTTTTCTACAACAAAACAATGGTCATTAAAATAATTCCTACACATTTGCAGCCTGTTTTTCAATTTAATTTTTCTTAGAGGTTTAAATTGCAATGGATCTAGCTGATTTTGTTAGCAGTTCTCAGTTAACTCGTACCGGATGTCTGTTTAAAATTTCAGTTCAGCGCAATCTGTTAAGCGATTCGGCTGATTTTCAACGTACACACACACTCACAGAAGTGCCATATTTCTTGAATTGTAATCGTCAGTCACTCCGCTCCCTCGTCTCATTACCACTAGGAAAACGCCAAAGTCGTTGTTAGACGAGTGAGTGAGCCATGTGTTGAGTACCTGGTAAGATCATAGGCTAGAGTGGCGCATTATAGCCTTGCAGTTGACGTGCCCTTATACCAACTAAACTTAAAAACCCTTTTATTTATACCTATATTTCAATCAACTTGAATGCAAATGTTCCCAGGTACTAAAAACATGACTCGCTCACTCGTCTAACAACGACTTTGGCATTTTCCTAGTCTAGTTGGCTAAGGCGCCCTTATACCCGAAATGTGGGAGCCCTGGGTCCAATCCCCTGGTCGGGAAAGATTTTGTAATATCTGGATTGTATTTTAAAAATTATTAAACATGTTTTGAAATGCATATAATGCAGTGTAGTCTATCATCTGTGACAATATATACTATGGGAAAACATAGCCAGTACGAAATATGTGTAAAGATTGCAACGTTTGGGTACCTTGAGCGTGCAAAATTCGATACTGGTACACCTTGGGCACTGCATTTCACAGCCAGGCAAATAACAACCAAAAATATTTTTTCAAAAAGAAAACCATTGCAGTTAGAATAATTCTTTCACATAAGCAGCCTATTTTTCAATTTATTATTTCTTGTAGGTTTAAATCGCAATCGATCTAGCAGATTTCGTTAGCAGCTCAGTAAACTCATACCGGATGTCTGTTAAAAATTTTAGCGCAATCCGATGTTCAGCGATTCGGCTGATTTTCGATGTACACACACACACACATCCTCCCACACACAATCACAGAATGAGCGCCGTTTGAGTTAAATAGAGATAGTCGCTATTCTCCCTCGTCTAATTAGAATTCAATTTTTGAAACCAGATCCATTTCTCATCTAAAGAAACTTGCACCAATATCATAATATTGCTAGGTAGCTGTGAGCACACAAACTTAACTGGTTAAAACCTTAAAAACTTGAAATAAATGCCATTGTTCACTACTAGCAGGACGCTAGTGGCTTTAATTTTTTTTATCCCTATTAGCCAATGGAGTGAAGACAACTGGATATACAAGACTGGGCTCGTTCGTATTGAGCTTAACACTGTTCCATCGATCAAGATCAGTTTTTGTTTGAATACCTACTCGGAAAGATAATGCCTATAATCGTACATTAAAAAAATCACCCGTTTGGTCTTTGGTCATACGAAATATATAAATATCAATAATGAGGACTCGGAAGAAAAAATTGCAACTTAAATGCACTAAATGACCTTTACCGGCATAAGAAATAATACTTACACAATTTTGCGCTGAAGGTAAAAAGTTGAGATATGAAAAGTAGATTTTAATTCACAAAATGACAATAAATAAATTAGTAAATAAAGAAATCCGTTTGACATGAAAAACATTTAAGGCTGTAAATTCACCTTTTTTAAATTTTCCCAAATTTCGTTTTCAACATTTTCCACAAGGCTACCTTAGTTATAGAGGTCATAAAAAAACAATGATAATAATGCTTTCCTATCACGGAAAAAAAAACAAAAACATAATAATTATATGAGTTTAGCTATGACGGACGGCACTTTTTACCAGTGGGCGGAGGTCCATTACCGGGGAAAACACAGAGTCCTGTTATATTTTATTAGTCTTGGGATGAATTGGTTTTGTCCTCGCTCACGCATTATTGGCTACTTTTAATAAGATACTGTAATAGAAATAAATTAATAAGTGGCATGTTTGAAGCTACCACAATAACAGTGTCAGTACAATACGCATCCAAACACTCTTGCATACTCACTTAAAATAGAAAAATAGTTCTAACACGGTTACATACCACTAGGCCGTTTTTCGAACGCTTTTTTTTAGTCGCGTTAATGGATGAGCTTTTTTGTAAGTTTTTAGTTTGCGTGGGATCTCTTTACTTTTCAAGTGCTTTTGGAACGTCTTGTAGGCGATTGTTGTCAAGTGTCAACTCATATTAAAACCTTTATTCTATGGATTCTAGCTAACTTTTTCAACTTTTTCTTTCAAAAGGCAATACATAACCATAAACTTAATGCACATGTTAGATATGAACGTTGTAGCTCCACCCGTTTGGTCAGAATCGGCCCAAATGTCACGAAAATATCGCCCTAAAAATCGGAAAAAATCGTAAAAGTACAATACTATTCATGAGAAATATTTCTTCGATTGTACCCAAAAACGTGGCAGGTCTAAGTTCAGAGATTTCGAAGGTCCCCTCCAACTTTCATCAAGATCGCATATGCCGTTTTCCCGGTAGAGAGCGAACAAACAGACAAAAATACAAACAAAAAACATCTGAGCTATTTTTTTTTAGGGGTCAGTGAAATTGAAGTCTTTGCTTCGCTCATCCAACAAACAAACAAACAACTCTGTTACTCAAAGTGATGACCGAGTGATGACTCAAGGATGGGAAACCTTAGTAAAAATAAGTTTGTAAATTCAGGTGTATACTGTATACAAAATAGTAAATTTATTTACATGAAATCATGAATTAAAATAAAAAAATTGATTCTTTAAGATAGGCTACAATAGGCACGTTTTTCTCAGTGATATACATAATACTGTACTACTATTTGATTTGAATTGAGTTTATTCTTCATATAAAAATGTTATTCACGCTCAGTTACATACCTTTTTTCAAAGCTTGTTCCAAAACATTTTAATTTGTAATTTCACACCAAATAACATCGAAAAACAGAAAAAACGGCTCCATACAGACAGTAAATCTCTTGAAAAATACATATTAATATTATACTACTAGTTCTTATTTTATGAGAAAATGATAAACTACATCACCATAAAAACTAGGAACTAGGTAATGGATTTATGTTACAGAATATTAGGTACTATAAGAAGGCAGTGACACAAACTGATACAGTGCATTTGCATTGGGCAGTAATACTCTCCGAGCCGTCAGATCATGCTATCAGCTATCAATCATTTTCAAATTTTATTGGAGTAGGCCTACACTATGTGTACAAAAGGGAAGATTAAAAAAGAAATAAGACATAAGAATACAAAAGAACATTAACTTTTACCAGTGTGTGAAATGCATGGAAGATAACGCTGAGACCTATTTCCCTATTATTACATACCAATTCTTACTTTTGCACTATGCAGCAGAAATCTAGACTACGTAGGCCGACGTGAGATCAAGAGGAGAGTCAGATGAAGGCAGCAGAGATGACATTCCTGAGGAGTTTGGTGGGTAAGACGAGAAGGGACAGAATAAGAAACACGGACAATAGAAAAAGGCTGGGTGTAGTTAAGTTAAGTGACAGGATGAGAAGGACACGGTTGATACATGAATGAAACAAATGGTGGAAGATGGGATGCCCAGCAAAATGTATGAAAGAAGGATTAAAGAAGAAAGAAGATGGGGAGGCCCATAGCAGGAGACTTAGAGGCAAGAGGAGAGAACAGAGAAGATGAGGAAGACAAAATGTAGGAGTGAAGTGACGTGAAGTTGAAAAATTGCTGACCCTGCCAGAAGCAGGAAATGGCAATGGATAACGATGATTGTCATTCTCGAGATATTTTAAGTAAAGCTCTCCGAGCATCCCGAACTTGATCGGACTTGAGGAACAGAGCTCACACATCGATAAAACTTCTTCTTGCACCGACTTTAGACAAAATATGTATTTGGCCAACCTTGCAAATGTTATGTATCACTAGGGAAACGCCAAAGTCGTTGTTAGACGAGTGAGCAAGCCATGTGTTGAGTACCCGGAAACATCCCTTTTCCTCCCCAAAACCTAAGGCTGAATCTAGCTAGCATGGCATATTTCTCCTCCACAGTTTATTAGGCTAGAGTGGTGCATTAGGCCTTACAGTGTTGACGCGCCCTTACTACAACTACGTAATCTCAAACCCCTCTCATTATACTCAGATATATAATATTACCGAGTATTCAAACATGGCTTGCTCACTCGTCTAACAATGACTTTGGCGTTTTCCTAGTATATTATGAGTATAAATAAGAGGGGTTTGAGATTAGTTGTTTATAAGGGCGCGTCAACACTGTAAGGCCTAATGCGCCACTCTAGCCTAATATACTGTGGAGAAAATGCCCATGCTAGCCTTAGATTCAGCCTTAAGTTTTGGGGAGGAAAGGGATGTTCCGGGTACTCAACACATGGCTTTGCTCACTCGTCTAACAACGACTTTGGCGTTTCCCTAGTGTTAACCGAGTACCCAACACATAGCTTGCTCACTCATCTAACAACGACTTTGGCGTTTTCATATTATGGTTTCCGAGGGCGTCAACCAATCGTGTAGTCGTTGTCGCCGGCTTCGTACTGAATGGAGGCTTTGGCATAGTTGAGGTTAAGTTGATTTGGATTAAAGGCGCGTCAACTGTTAGGTTATAATACGCAACTCTAATCTAGGGGATATAGGAAGGAAAACTCTATGCAGAACAGAATCAGCTACAAGTAGGTAAAAGGAAAAGAGGGGTTCTCACGTCGTGGTCGTCATAGTCTTTGTCATCGTTCGTGTCGTTATGGTCGTCGTCGTTGCGGAGGAGGAGAGGTCCCCGACGACAACTACCAGAGCTCGCCTCTAGTTTCGAGGAGTATATTCTACTACCAGCTAACGTTTGTGAAATGGAGTTCGTTTAGGCGCGAGCCATCTCTTGGCAAAGTCCGCCTATATCTATAATATAGACTTCTATCGCATGACATTGACACTTAGGAAAACAAAAATCAAACACGTGGTGATAACCGACAGCTGTGTAACTACTATATTGCTAGTATCTATGCTAGTGGGCTAGCAGTCCCTTAAATATTCCCCTCTCCAATTTCAATTTCTTAAAACAGAATATCAAAACTAGGCCTAGTTGTATTGTATTTCAACATATAATAGCTGCATCGGTCCTCGTATGATGAGCTTCAATGGATTTATTATAAGCCGGGCGTAAACGGATCCAAGTTATTTGGACTAGTATAGACCCGTACATGGATATTTTCAATGCATTGGATGGGCCGAGTGCTGGGCGCTATCTCTGCCGGCAATGGCATTCACCGTAAGTCTCAGCCATACTACGCCATATAGAGGCAACAGCTGCCGCAAAGAGGGTCGGACACAGGCGCGCTCGAAGTCAGATTGTGTGCCGGTGACAAACTAGCCAGGAGAGATCAAATTAAACCAAACCAAAATAATTTTAGTTTGATGCCCTGGCTCCAATACACACAACCCCATATAGATACCACAATCTGTTTGCTATTTGGGGAGGTGGGGATGGGAGCAACATTTTTAGTTCTGGGGAATACAGAGTGACAAGTGCTGATCAAAGGTATTCTAAAATAATTGTTTGTCTACAAATTCGGGGACTTCTAGTCCTTGAAACTCTCTAGAAACAAACAAAAACCAGTACGATTTTTTTGGTTTATTTGGATTAAGGACGCGCCAACCGTTAGGTCATAATAATGCACCACTCTAGCCTAGGGGATATGGGAAGGAGGGGCCCATGCTGGTCAGAACCAGTCACGGGTAGCGGGAGGAAGGGGGGTTTCTCACGTCGCGGTCGTCTTTGTCATTGTCATTGCTCGTTGTGTCAATTGACATTGTCGTCGGGGAGGTCGTCAAGGGGAAGGGGAGGTGTGCCCGACGACGATTGCCAGAGCTCACCTCTAGTTTCGGGGAGTAATATATTCCGCTCTTACTAGCTGATGTTTGCGAGGTGGGCTTTTTCTCTTTCCTCACCTTGTACGATTAGCAGAGCCATGCTCAGGAGGCCAAGTCTTGAAACATGCGACTCAAGTCGCAATGCGTGTCAAGTCACTTCTTCCAAATCGCATGCGACTCGACTTCACGTCATGTACGTAGTCTTGAATTTAAATGTGCGACTCATTTCGCTTGCGAGATGAAATTCTTCCTTGCGAATGCTTTTTTGCGTTTGGAAACTCCGCCCACTTTCGCTCTATGACTAACCAATGAGAAAGCTTGTTACAAAGTGCAACTTTCGACTTTTGAATCGATGTTGTGAAGTAAATCGATGATATAATCGATTGTGACGAACTATTGATGCTATAATCGATTCGCACATTCAATCAACTGTCAAAACACACTAGGAGTACTAGGCTAGGCTTACATATAAATAAATAAATAAATAAATAAATAAATAAATAAATAAATAAATAAATTGTATTTAGAGTCTGCCCACTCAAATATATAACCGATTCCCCGACGCAAATTATTTCACATAGTTTATTGTTGTTATCAAATAGCCTAAAGGCAGTCGTACTCTCTATTTAATTAATCATATTTTTTATTGTTTATTTTATTTATTATTATTCAATGATGATCACAATACGTACAATCATTAGGAAGGAATATCACAACGAGCATAGCCCTTAAACACAGAATTATGTGTGATATATCCCTAAATAGTAAATATAAAGTTGATATTAAAATACCAAAACAAATTGCAAAGAAAGGTAAAAAAAAAAAGGTAATTTACATTGTAAAGATATAAAAATTGTTCCTGTCACAGATAACAAGTGAACAATAATTATGCGACGAGTAAAAAAAAGTAAAAAAGATTTCCCTGGCGGGATTTGAACCGGCGACCCCTCGCGTTGAAACCAAGCGCTCTAACCACTCGGCCGCCGGGACCACATCGAAAAGCCGATCTATAGCGCCACTAATGCAGATGCACGCTAGCTTGCGACGAGCGTAAATAATTTGACATGACAATTATAACACTTTAAATATTTTTAAAGCCTTCTGCCAACATTTCTAGAGTGTAATTTACGTCTTTATACATAGGATGTACCTTATAACTATTTATTTAGTCATTACAAACTTTCGATGTGGCAGTCAAGACGCAAATAAATCTCTACACGCAAGGTAAAACCTCGCGGTTTGAAACGTAAGAAAACTTGCGAGCCAAGTCGCAAGCCATTTCGCAAGTTTGTCTCAAGACTACCGATTTGATGGTTTTGAGCGACTTGTCGGAAATTTGCGACTCGAAACGGAAGGTGAGTTGAAACACAAGTTTCAAGACTTGGCCTCCTGGGCCAGGGTTGCCACCAAGTCAATTTTTTTATCCTTGAAAGATACTTAAAAAATCCTGAGAAATCCTTGAAAACAGTTATTCAGCATTAGCGTATTATAACCGCGAAGGAATGTTACAAATTTTCAGGTTTCATACCAAAATATGTTATGCCAGCCTGATTTTCGAGAATCTAGTCAAAATTACGTGCAGACAAACGCATAAGAATCAGAATTTTCTTCCAATATATTTTAACGTTTTACTTTTAGGCCTACTCACCATAACTACCACTTGCGGTAAATGTTAGGTCTATGCAGTCACTTATGTTTATTTTTACTAGTACCTGATGTTTTTTTACTGTCTACATTGCTTTTTTGGCTGAATTTAAAAAATGTATTAATTTAATGTATTTTTTAAAGACAGTAGAAAATCCTAAGATTTTGCCCAAAATCCTGTTATCCTTGAGACACTCTAAAAATCCTGAGAAAAGGATAAAATCCTTAAAGTGGCAACTCTGCTCTGGGCCAATTCTACCCCGGGCCCAGACGGGGGAAAAGTCAGTACGAGCCCTTAGAGATCGACAGGTTTGAAATTGAAATATAGTAGCTCTACATTTCTTAATGGTCACAAGTTGCCACTGGACTAGGTAACATTTTTGAAATTTCATTTAATGTCTAATTCTAGGCTAGTTATTAACTCACCTACCGGTAATATACATTGTAGTCTACAATTTTATGAAAATCCAAAGTGTCCTTCCTTTGAAAATAAAATAATCTAAATAACCAGTATTACCTAAATTGTGTTAAATTTACACATCTTGGATGAAAAACAATTGATATTTAATCAATTTCTGAATTGTATTTAATATTATTTAAACAATTCCACGAATTGTATTTAATATTATTTAACAATTCCACGTAAGGGAGTGTTTCCCAACTAACCAAATTGAGAAACAAGGACTTAAATTAACTAGGTAAGTTAAATGCAATAGTATTCCACAATGAATAAATCTTGGCTTGATTGATAGTCTATATTAATGACTTAAGCAATTTCTCAATTCTTAATAAATGCTTGAATTTGGTATCGAAATTTGAGTTCGATAACAAACGTTCGAACTATGTATTTAGTATTTACCTGTATCAGTCGCTAGATTGCAATTTGCTGAGTAGCCTTAGAATACTACAACTACCGCTACTTGTCTCTAAAAAGTAGTACTTATTATTGCACGTTTTGTTTCAATAATTCAAATGTACGTATTACAATAGGGCCTAACTGACTTACCTTGCATGTGACTCTTTGAATTCAGCAGTAAGACCGGCAACTTTATCACTCAGGTTCGGCACAACCATTACAAGTTCGTTAGTCTTAGCCTTCAATGCATCGTACTCGGCTTTGAAATGTTTTTGTTTCGTTTCGTTCTCCAAGTCCAAAGCTTCAGATTCCCTCCTCTTGGCTAACGTCTCCTCTTCAAGTGCCTTCATCTTATCGTTACTTCTCTTCTTTTCCGTCGTTAAATCCTTTAGGTCTTGATCAAGTTTTTCTACATAACCGTCTGCCAACTTTACTTTCTCACTCAGGTCTATTTTTAGATTATTCAAGCCTTTATCTATGTTGTTCATTTCTGAATGTGCAGTATCAATATCTCGCTCAAAGAAATTTAAATTTGTCTTTATTATAAACTTTTGTAATTCTGAAAAGTTGGTATGAAGAATCTCTTTGTTGAAATCAACACACATATTGTTCAGCTGAAAAAATAAAATAGGTAGTTAGGTAGGTATGCTTTAATTTTGTTGGTAAGGCATACTATTTTAGACAAATATATACAAATTTCAATCTGGCTATACACTCTTTAAGATACTATGCTGTAGTCAAAGAAAGGCTAATTTAAGATAGCTATTTTATGCAAAAACTCGAGCTCAAAAGCGCAAGCCGTTAAAGAGCTAGACCACCTCACGTTGAAGGGGTGAAAGAGCCCACGTCACCGCAGGGAATCTGACTCTTAGCAGTCAGTTGCTTTGAAAATAATATCATACTATGTAGTACTGATAAGTGATTTCCAGAGACTAGAGAGTGATCTCGCACGTATCAAGCACATAAGTCAACCTAGTCCTCCTGAAGTCCTGCTCTTAAACTCTATGATACTTCCCATTTAAACAAATGCCTACAGACAGAAGGTGAAATTTTGAACGTAGGTAGAGCCAGAGCAAACAGTGAATGTGAGTAAAACAGATATAGGGCCTACACTCTTCACCAGAAGTAAATCAAGAACTAGGTATAGAATATACAACTACTATCTATACCCCTTGATTTACTTTACATATAGTATTTATCTTTATCACCATCGTTTTACTGCAACATTTTTCAATTAGTAGGTAATTGGAAATTTAAAAAATCACAAAATTTGCCATCACCACTCTTCATAGTCTCCTCATACTTTACACTAATCAATTTTCTTTCATCTGTAAATAACTAAGTGACTTGTTTAGTGGTCTTTTGTCTTGCTTTTTAATTTTTATCCCTTCTGTCAAAATGCCGAGAAATACGTCCACCACATTCCAGTGGCGGATCTAGGACATAATCATGGGGGGGGGGGCGATTTGCGTGTGCATGTACAGTCGTGGAAAAGGGACAAGCATGGATGCACGGGGGGTCATTGATAGCGCCGCAGGTGAAAATTTTGAAAATCAGGTTTTCAGAGTGTATTTGGTGCGTTTTAGAAAAAAGTGGTGGGCGGAATGCAATACCGAAACAATGTAGTTTGTGTGCGTCAATTTGTTTTGTCGTCATGTCGAGCTTACAATTTACAGCATAGGCCTACATTGCAACATATTAACGTTTGATCTTATTTTCAATTTAGCATTTTATTATACACCCAGAGAGCAGACTGCAAGCAGCAGAGATGAAATTCCTAAGAAGTGCGGTGGGCATAACAAAACTAGACAAGGTACGAAGCACAACAACAAGAAACAAATTAGGAGTGGAAAGTCTACGAGATAAAATAGGAAGAGAAAGACTCAGGTGGTATGGACATGTAAGAAGAATGAAGCAAGACAGAATCCCAAGACGAGAATTTGAACGTACATGTGGGGGAGTACGAAGAGTTGGCCGGCCAAGAGATAGATGGCGGGACCAAATAACGCGAAGCGTCGAAGAAAGAGGGAAAACATGGGATAGGGTTAATGAAGAAAGACTCTGGGAGGACAGGAAGAAGTGGAGAGAATTATTAGAAATGCCGGTTATGGAAGAAAACGAGGAAGAAGATGAGGGGTGCTGAGCCTGGCTAGCAAGCACTAGAAGATAGCCCGAGAAACTGGTGACTCATCACCCCCCGACCCGACGAATGTTGGAAAAGGGTGTTTGATATATATATTTATTTATTTATTTATTTATTAAACGTCAATCCTATTCAGTTAAAAAACGATTTACAAAGGAGGGCAACTAAATAAATCAAATTACACTGATGCAGACACATTTCAGAGGCAGACTGATGATTTCTGACAACATAAAGGAAAGTTGTTTTTTACTGGGAGTTAAGGATACAAATACACGATACAAAACTTGTATTTTATGTATAAGGCATTGGCATCGCATACTTGGTTACATTGGTACAATGATATATAATTATGTAATTTTGAACTTGTATGGTGTGTCAACAGCACGGCACGGCTCAATTTTGCACTTGCCACCCAGACATCAAAAGCGGTAGCTCAGGGCTGCCGTTTTAACGGATTTTATCCGTTTTTACGGATATTTAGGGTGCAAAACGGATAAACGGATTTTTACTCTTATTTACGGATATTTTGTTAATTACGTTTCCTATGCTTATTTTCGTATATTTGAATCTGCGCGGGCTAATTTCGATTGTAAACATTGAACATAATCGATTCGACTTTTGATAGGGGGCGGAGCAAGGGCGAAGCCGTGTCCTAGACATTATAGGAACGGCTTCTGCCAGAACAGTTGCATGGGGGAAAAGACAAGAACAAACAAAGGAGATGTGGAGCCTACAAATTGTTTTCTTTTGTTTTTGTTTATAAAGTTTAGATTATGTGATCATAAACGTGAAAAATAGAATTAGTATATGATTAAAATGTTATTAACAAGTTCTGCAAGACTGCAATGGTATTAATAAACACAACACATGGGCCTAGGTCAAAATTGTGATGCAACATTCCTAGGGCCTAGGCCTAGGCGGCTAGGGCCCCTAGGCCTAAGAATTTTTTAACCAGGTCAGATTTAAAACAGATTTTCTGTAAATTCATTATATTTTACATTTTTATGCAATCTTAATTAAAGCAACCACGGGCGTTTCTGGCTCATTTATTCTCGTCTGCGCATAGGCCTAGGCCCTTGGCAACTTTTAGGTTATGATGGTAACAAATATAAACATAACATTTAGCCATTTTCATAGTTTGATCAATGAAATTAACGTTTTTAGACTTTTCACGAATTTTTGCGGATTTTTAACGTCCTCCAACAGGATTTTTTTTAAATGTCAGTGGCAGCCCTGCGGTAGCTTATGCCTATACGTAGGTGATACCTAAGAGTCTTGGGCGTAGGCGGCACCGATCGTGCACAATCACATCCCGATCCAACTTCACTTCACAACTCTACACACAACTTCACTTCCTCCCCTACCGCCCTACGTGATTATCATACTTTCCAAGGTGGCCTTTTATACATAATATATGCCGTTCGCTACGCTGTTTGCACAATAAAATAATAAATAATATACATTTTTAGATTTTTAAAAAATCATGGGGGGGGGTGATTGCCCCCCCCCCTGTATCTGCCACTGCCACATTCACAAAACTTGACCATACTGACTGCATGGTGAAAGTTTATATAATGCAATATACAAGTTTGAGAAGATAGATTTAAGGGTGACCCCCCCCCCCACACACACACACTGTGTCCTTTCCAGGGGTCAAAATTAACTTTTCTTGCGACTAGCCCTTCGTGCTAATGGCAACAATAATCCTCTAGCCCGAGAGTATTTTTACGAGCTCGCAATCAAATAGGTCATATTGATATAAAACGATCATACGTGAATGTTTGGCCCAACTCAAATGCGCGCACTCAGGTGTTGATTATTTCTGCTGAACAGTTGGTAATATCTTAACCTAAACTTTGCATGCATGTTAATAAAGTACTTTTATATTGATATCCGCAATTGGTTGTAAAAATTAAGCCTTAAAGATTCATAGCAAGACATAAGTCTAAAACGTGAAAAAATGGGAATTTCAAAACATGGATTTCAATTCTGGAAATTCCCACCAAACCGTTTATCTTACGATGAAACCAAATTAGCCTGCGCATTCACATTGATCTAAACGTTGATATCCAGTATGCAAATTTGCGTTTAAAAATTGTACACTTGGAATAAATTCACGAAGTTGACCAAAATGGAGTAAATTACGGTGATTTCACTAATTTTTAATTCAAAATCAATTTATTGAGCGAGCGCGTTTCCATTTGACTCTGCCGGAAAAAATAGTCACTGGTTTTGTTTTTTTTTTTTTTTGTATGTCTCGCCATAACGTTCGAACGGAGGCTCGGATCGAGTTGAAATTTTGACCATCCCCAAGCTTCGTTCTCGATTGAATGCCATTAGTTTTGTGGCAAAATCGTTCAAAAAGTTAAAAAGTTACATTAAAGTTAATCGAAAGTTTTTTTTAAAAACTAAACGGAGACAAAATCTGAGATGGCCAAATCATTTAGAATGTCCGTCTGGTCATGAATATGTGAATTTTATTTTGATACGATAAGTAGTGTAGATGGAAATTACATTATAACAAAGTACCGTTACCATGGCAACGAAAAGACGCGCAAGTTTCTAATGCACTGCCACCTAGAAGTAATCAAAATACTTTCGAGGAAGCAGTGTATTATTTGTCACCAAAGAGTTTAAATAGTTTTCCCAAGGAGTCAAGGTCCTCTAGATGGCGGTGGGATTTTATCCACATAAATAATATTGGAAACATGGCCCTGTGGACAGCGAACGTCGCAAATTTAAAAATTTACAAATTGGGCAATGTGGGTCTAGCTATAGCACGTGCTCGCTTATCAACGCGTCCCAACTGAGCGTTTCCTAGTTTAGGAATTTTCGTACTGGATATCATTCATTAAGCGAGCGTTTCCATTTGACTCTACCGGAAAAAATAGTCACCGTTTTTTGTTTGTATGTCTTGCCATAACGTTCGAACGGAAGGTCGGATCGATTTGAAATTTGGACCATCCGCAAGCTTCGTTATCGATTGAATGCCATTAGTTTTGTGGCAAAATCGTTCAAAAAGTTACAAAAATACATAGTTAATCGAAAGTTTTTTTTTCCAACTAAACGGCGACAAAATCTGAGGTGGCCAATTCATTTAGAATGTCCGTCCGGTCACGAATATAATGTTAATTTTATTTTGATCCGATAAGTAGTGAAGATGGAAATTACATTTTAAACAAAAGTAACGTTACCATGGCAACGAAAAGTCGCACGAAGCTAGAGCTATTTTGGCTCATGATAGCGGTCGCACGAAAATTTAAATCAGGTTGAAATTTGGACTCCCGACAAATTTCGATGTGGATTGAATGCCATTAGTTTTGTGGCGAAATCGTTCAAAAAGTTACAGAGTTACATTTAAAATTAATCAAAAGTTTTTTTAAAAAACTAAACTGCGACAATATCTGAGGTGGCCAAATCATTTAAAATGTCCGTCCGGTCACGAATATGTTTATTTTATTTTGATCGGATAAGTAGTGTAGATGGACATTTTAACAAAAGTAACGTTACCATGGCAACGAAAAGTCGCACGAAGTTTCTGGCCACTATGCACTGCCACCTAGAAGTAATCAAAATACTATCGAGGAAGCAGTGTATTATTAGTTACCAAAGAGTTAAAATAGTTTTTCCAAGGAAATGAAGTCAAGGTCCTCTTGATGGCGGTGGATTTTATCCACAAAGTAAAGGTTTACCTACGGGTTTACCCAAATACCTTGGCAATAATAAATAATATTGGAAATATGGCCCTGTGGACAGCGAACGTCGCAAATTTTAAAATTTAAAAAAATGTGTATTGTGAGTCTAGCTATAGCACGTGCTCGCTTATCAACGCGTCCAACTGACTGTACCCTAGTTTATTCTTTATTAATGTTAAGAGTGAAATTCGATAACGGTGTATAAACCGTTTACCCGAAAAAACAAAAGAATACACAAAGCTGTGCACCCAAACTCGTGTCAGGGCCCCTATTCAGTAACTTCACGGGTTCAACTCTGTCACGGGACCGACTCTGTAGTAACAGTAATCGTTCCGGTTGTTGTTGGTCGAGGTCGAAAGGTATGATTTACATGGCCGTGGACGGTCAAATGTGAACAAATGATTCGCAGTCAGTTGTCAAATATTCGAAATGACATAGATGTGTGTATTATTTCCAATCGGGGAGAAATTGGATTTAAATGGTATAATTTCATTAAAAAAGGGAACGCACGGGACTTTTAGGGGTAGGCCCTTACTAAAGGTAGGTTTTCTTTGAGCATATTATTGTTATTCGTTTGATAAAGTTAAAAATCTGGTTGTGTTTACGTGTAGGCCAAGGCTTATCATCCACCATTTTATAGAAATATAACCGAGTCGGACTCGGTTGTCACGGATTATATCGCAACGATATCGACCTCAAGTGGGTCGATCACTTACAACCGAGTCGATTACGGTAGAAAACGCCTGGGTCCAACTCTGTCAGAGTTATAGAATCGCAGTCCTGCGCCAGCCTCAGCAACTCCTCTTAAATCAGAATATTCGCAGGGTTTGACGTTTGGCTGTGGGGAACTAGGGAGTGACCGGAAACAAATATTAATAGTTTTAGAATAAATTAAGATTTTTATTTTGTTTACATATTTAGAACGATTTTCCCTAGTAGGTAGCACACAACTATTGGGAGCTCGTTCGAATATCTGTGCGAAATAATAAGATTTTTTGAACGGCAATTGGGAACTTTGGAAAAAGTACTCGCCAGTCGGCCTAGTGAAATGAAATTTTTACTAGCCCGACCAAAGTTTCACTAGCCTGGGGCGAGCGTTAATTTGACCCCTGGTCCTATTGTTTTGGACAGTTGAAAGAGATAGTTTCACCATTATTGGATGAGCGTAGCGAGCGAAGCAAAGATTCCATTTCACTACACTGGAGAAAAAAATCCGATTTTTTTTTTTTTTTTAACACGATTCCGGCTAAACCAATACTTTAATTATTTTATGGAGGCCTTCGAAATCTCTGAACTTAGAACTGCCACGTTTTTGAGCGCAATCGGAAAATTATTTCTCATTAAAATCGCAATTTTACGATTTTTTTCGATTTTTAAAAAAATTCTTCAGCTTATAACACCTACATGCTTTATCCGATTTTAATGATTTTTTCACAGAACCTTAATTTTATGAATTTAGGTATTCGTGTGAAATTTGAGCGCAATCAAAAAACTATTTCTCATGAAAATCAAAATTTTACGTTTTTTTTCTTTTTTAAAACAATTCTTTGACTTATAACACCTACATGCTTTATCCTATTGTAATGATTTTTTCACAGAACCTTAATTTTATGAATTTATATATTCGTGTAAAATTTGTGCGCAATCGAATAATTATTTCTTATGAAAATTTCAATATAACGATTTTTTCCTTTTTTAAAATTACGATTAATTTAAAAAAATTAAAATTTAAGTTAATTTTTTATTTAATTTAATTTAATTTTTAAAAAAAATCTTCAACTTAGTAATGATTTTTTTATTTTTCACAGAACAACAGAAAATCCGCATAACACATGGCAGCTCAATGCACCAATTACGCTCATCCAACAACGCGGCGGGACTTAAGCGTTTTCCTAGCAATAATACACGTCATGTTACAGTGTATGTATGTTGTTTACTGAGACTCCATTATAAACTCTATCCTGGTGAGTGGGGATACGGAAATAGAGTAGGTTTGAATTGGAGAATTCAGTGTTGCGTTAAGCTTGATTTGAAATACCCAAGTGATACAGTGAGACTAGGAACTAAAACTAAAACTGCACTTGTTGGACATAAGATGTAGTCACTAAATTGTTCCACACCAAGACGAAATGGAACACTAAAGAAGTTTCACGTTGATGTGTCCCCCCGCCAACAAAATGCCACACAAGCTTGCAAGTACCGCCGCCGGTAAACAATTAGTATTTCATTTTGTCTTACAATCAGTTTGACAATGCCATCTCTAGTTTATAATTAAATAGGGTACCTTTTTATTTAAGCTCTTTGGCAGTAATATAGTGACAATCGGACGGCTGTGAACCAAAGTGTGTTAACTTTGTTTTGTTATTAGCATTACCATACTTATTACTGTTGTGGGGCAAATTATGATACAGTTAGTTATGCTGCAATAAGTGAAGAAAGAGTAAAGAAAGTTACAACGTGATGATTTATTGAGCGATAAATAATCACTTTTGAGAATATGGGGACAGAATGCAAACTATTTAGCATCAAGGTGTTTCTATGAAAGCACAAAGTGACCTAATGAGGATGAAAAATACGAAAGAGGAAACATGCGATAAACCTTTACTGGACAAGCTGGCACACATTCTGGGTGTTACAAAGAAAAAATAAGAAGGAATTAATGTTGCTAAGTGCACTTTTATCGAAGACATGACGATGTACCTTGCTTTTTATAGCTGCCATTTTCATGTCATCTCCACATTTAACCTTCTGTAATTCGGTCAAATAAGAGTTGTTGTTTTTGATTTCCTGTTCAAGGCTGCAAATCTCCTCTTTGATGACTTTTGCACTATCTTTTGACATGGCTTGAGTAGCTACCACCTGAGCTAAGTGGTCTAGTTTTCTTTTTTTTGATTCCAGTTCTTCATCTATAAGAATATACATGAATTTGACAGCAAGTACAAAAGGTAGGCCAGGACTAAACATAAAATACAAACATGCACACCTCACATTCTCACACGCACTTGCATACTTAGGCAACTTTGTATACATGTATACTATTAGGTACCGGTACTAGGGGTGTGCGGGTACCCGAAATTTTGGTTCGGATACCCAAACCGAAGTGCGACAATATGAAACCGACTTCGGTTCGGTTTCGGATAGTTTGAATCGCGTGTGCAAACCTAGACTACTCGCACGGAGAGTATAGGCTACTCTCGTGCGCACCAGACACTGCACATGGCTCTAGAAGATAAATACATAAAAATAAAAAATAAAATTGGGTAAAAGAAAAATGGTGGGAACAGAGGAAAACATTGCAAGAACTGAAAAGAGCTGAAGAAGAAAGTAGAAGTGTATAAAATTGAATAATCACACGTAATAATTTTAATTTGTTAACGTAGGCTATCTTCTACTGGTCTATTCACTATTGTACTGGAAAATCAAATTTCATTACGGTACCACTTTATTCATATATAGTACAATCTTTTTCCTTTTTCCTACACCAAATCAACTTTAATATTTTTTCCTGACAAAACTAAGAACCCTGCACAACATTTAGTTGTAGAAAAACTTAAAGATTTTGCAGCACTGGGAATATTTACTACACGCGAGTAATGCATGGTTACAGGAACCAAGCTCCTTTAAAAATATTTCGCATGTTCCTATGTATTCTTGAAGAGAAACTAGAACGTAAAGTTGTTCCTTTTATTGACAAAAGAAAGTAACCTTACTTTTTGAAGTTCCTTGTCCAAGACTGACTACACATGCTTACTTACCAAGGTTTTTTTTCTGATTTTGATGATATAATAATTTTTCTTTTGCATTCTCAATGGATGTTTTCTTTGCTTGAATAGTGCGGGAGATAGCTGCTTCTTCTAAAGCAAGTGTTGTAACACTTTCAACAAGGGCTTCATAATCGTTTATTGCCTTCTGTTCAATTGGGTCGTTTATTTGTTCCATCAACTCAGCGTTCTCTTTAATCAGTTTCTGAATGTCATCGTCAGTGAATCCTTGCTCCAGTTTCAAGGATTCTTGAAGAGCTAGGTCGATTTCAACAACCGCCTCTTCTTCAAAATGATCCCATGCTTCAAAGCCACTCAATATTGCCTTGAAGGTCATCTAAAACATAAACCCAAAGGTAGAGTATGAGCTTAGCTTACCTTTACTCTGATAACTCTATTGTTGATAAGGTGACAGAAAGTTTACAACAGACAATTTTCAAAATCGACAGCGCACTCTATATCGCACGCACAAAGCATTACAGAAGAAAATGCATTTGCTAGCTGTCATTTGCTGATTTAAGCTGTGATAAGATAGCAGACAGTATGCAAAGACCTAGTTTAGGGTATATTTGCGGGATAAAGCATCTAAAACAAAATATAAAATACTCTGGTATTTCATTTGCAAAGCAATGGAGAGCAAGTAGGTCTACGTGTTATCAATGATTATTATTTATTAATTATAACCACGTAGGAATAGTCCTAAACTAGTTTGTTATGATGTTGCGTGATTTCGTGCCAACTTGGTGACAAGACAAGAGTTCTAACATATATTTGGTCAAACCTCTCTTAAGACTTGTCGAACATACGACTGTAAAAATCTAGTGTTGTTTTTGTCCTGCACCTGTATTTAAATAATTCCTCCCTTGAAGTTATTTATAGCCACGCCCAAAGATACACGCCTCTCGTGTATGCTGTCGTCAGCGGTGAAGTCGGATTAGCCAATGAGTCAATGACCTAACCTTTCTTACTGGCACTGCTAGCCTAGAACAACTTATTATGTACTTAGTTATTAGCCCGTTTTTTTCTGTCCAAGTCTTAGCAAAAGTCGGCAGTCGATTCTATGCGCTGGTAGGCATGGGACAAGTAGGCCTAGCTAGAATGTAATGTGGGCTTTTGCTCATGTTCCCTATAGTATCTAGGGATTCAGGGCCTTACTCTAACCTTACTTAATAGGCCTAGGACTAGCTTGTTTGCACGGATGGCCCTGAAGGCTAGACCAGCAATTTATGCTCACTATACACGGCCTAGACCTGGGGAATTGTAGGGCTACGTCTGAATTTACTTGCTTACTATTCTATAATATTTAACTGAACGTGAATGTTGAATAGCGTTGATCAATTTTCACGTAGGGATAGGCTAATGCTCATGAGCGGACAACAGACATACTTTTCTTGGGCATAGCCTTGGTCCTATGGACCCACCGTGGCTTTGTGTAAAACAAATTATTGGACAAATTATACTTTACATGCAAAGCCTCCAGAGTCTACTTGTCCATATATTTGGGTTTAAAATGGATTGGCCTACATTTAAAGCACCCAAAAGTAAAACTACGATTGTGTTGTCCCCATGTCCACCGGAACTTCTTTGGTTCACACAAAAAACCTGGGAGCTGATATGTTTTCATCGTCTCTGGCAATAGATCCACTGGAAACTAATAAAAACAAATACAAGAACTTCTTAACTGGGGTCTATGCATAGCCTTAGCAAAGATAATTTTATGATTTAAATGAATGACCATTGACAAATCTGACAAGACAACATTCCCTTAGACCCATAATCCTTTCCAAACGCTCGCGCATGCGCAGTTAATTTTGAAAATGGTCTATTGAATGTAGACCATAACAAACAACAAAAATATTATTAGTATCACTTTTCTATACGTCCGTGCATATGTAGGGGGGGGGGAGGCACGGGACTAGCATTACCCACAGTTGATGTAGCTCAGCCCCTCCACCATCAACAAGGCTTTAATTAACCCATTAGCCTACCATTAATATGTACCCTTGTTTTGCCATTAAATACTATCTAAAATTGAAATTATGTATTTAAAAAAAAGGTTTTTCCCCTTTAGGCCTACCGGTACATAAATTTTAACGGATCTTATCCCACATTGACATTTTAACGCCCACCACATTTTTACGCTTTTTTTTCCCCCAATAGTATTTCGTGAATTTTTTAGAATTCTTAAAAAAAAAATAGGTCTAAGATATATATTATAGGCCTACATATTTCCCAAAATGATAATTTTGTCACATTTCATCTGAAATTGACATAAGCCTCCATAACCGCCACCCACCCCAACCCCTCCTAAATTCACGCTTATTGGAACACCCCCCTCCGGGCATTTTCATAAAAAAAAATTTAAAAATGTAAATGAAAAATCATTTCCCCCACCGGTAATTTTGACAGATCCTTTCCAACCTTGACATCACCAACCCCTTACAGACTACACCCCCTTGCAAAATTACCCCCCCCCCCCCTTTGCCCAACTCACTCCCCACCAAAAAAAGTCATAACCTTTTAGGTCATTTGTTTGGATTTTATTTGAATTGACATTTAGCCACCTACGACCCCCTACCTGAAAGTCATTCCTCCCCTCACTCCCTCCTTTTCCCACCCCTCCCCCTATTTTTTTTGGTTGAAATTCTAAAAAAAAAAAAATCTTGGCCTTTTAGGAAGTAAAATGATCGGTTTTCATACGATTCCCCAGAATCACTTCCCCCCCCCCCCCCCCAAAGTTTTCAGAAAAAAAAATCCCCCAACATTTTTAATATCCCAAATAACACACATTATATCCCTACACCCCCTGACGCTTGTCTGTCAGACGAGGTAGTATGGCGTGGCACGTGCCCGTCTAGCAGACGTGGTGGTATGGCAAGTGGTTAACGCACAAAACAGAAACATATTTTATTTTTATATCCCTCTTACTACGCACCACCACCAAAAACAAGATTGGAACCTGTGGAAAGAAACATTGTTTTATTTTTGTTATATTATACTCTCAGTATAACCCTCCTCATCAAATGCATTACCTTAGATCTGTCAGGTGTACCCTCCTCATAAAGTGCCTCACCTTAGACCTCTCAGGTGAACCCTCTTAAGGGTCCTGCATAGGCGTGACGTCACAACCAAAACAAGTGGTTTTACGCTTGTGGCCTAAAAACAGGCCATTAAAATTAATGGTTGGAGATAATTACTTCTAGTTTTTTGCACATTGCACAAAATCTTGGCACAAACCTTGTCTGTGAAACACAATTAAACATTTATTTTGTTATAAAGTCGATATAAAATTATGAATTTATGACGACTTGTTCTACGCCCTATGGCCTAACAATGTACTTTGAGTCTTACCTGTTAAATATATTTCCATTTGGATTGGTGCACAATGTCAAGAAACGATGTGTCTGTCTCATCTAGGTTCCACATTTCCAAATTTTTTATCGGAACTGATAGATATTAAATACGGCGTCAACTAACACGCATTAGACGGTTTGAACGTTTGACCACATATTTCACTATGAATTACTGACGAACACGCAAATCTGATGGCATCAACATTTAGAGCTGACTTTTATCTTTAATTTGAGCACAAGAAACACTTCCTACGTACAACCATGCCAATTATATCGATTTTTTTCTTCATCTGTACATAGCTCCATGCTACAGTCCGGCGACTTCTTCAACACTTGAACTGATACGACTCTGCTGTGATGATTGCGAATTGCTTGGACGCGCATTGATACATTTTTTGCCGGCGATAGCCTAAAGGAGGGGAGGGCGGCTGGCCATGGTGCCTCGGTTTCGTCTCGACTCCCGCAGCTATCGTGTTCAAACGGGAGACAACGAGCCACCAACGTAAACATAATAATGAATGATCCATAGATTTGTAATTGTTCACATCTATATGCAGTTGAAGGCTTGGTTCAACGGTTATACAAGATCTGGTCCAATTTTTTGTTTCATTTCCTCTTATGATGAATATACAAACTCAGTATAAGATAGAAACGAAAAAGGGTTATTACTAAATTAGTGTTTATGTTATAAAACTAGCGATCGTAAAGTAAACTTTGAATATCTAACTCCGAGCTATCTGGCAAAATAAATTAAACAGTTCTCAAGTACATATGACTATTGGCTATAATTAGGGCTCCCATAATACAAAAACCCAAAAACGGGACAACTTTTTTAGGGGACCAGCACGGGGGGTTTGGGGGGCTTTGCCCCCCAACTACAGCGCCGCAGGCGAAAATTTTGAAAATAAGGTTTTTAGAGTGTGTTTGGTGCGTTCTAGAAAAAATAAGTGGTCTGAATGCGATACCAAATTAATGCATTTTTTTAGAAGTAAAAACTATAAAACTACAAAAAAAAATAATGGGGTAGTGACGATAGATCATGTTACAACCATTGAAATGCATCATTACGTTCGCGATCACGTCCAAGAGAATGGAAAATTGTCGAAATTGTTGGTCATTGCTCTTCTGAAGGGGGGGGGGGGGGTGTCACGGCAAAAAGTGGGGATAATTTCTCCCATCCCCCCCCCTTCCCTACGCGCCTTTTCCCGAAAATTTTGGGACTTTGGGAAACAAAAATTAGGAGATATATTTAAGTCACAACATACTGTACACTCAACAATCCCTTCAATATTCTTGTTACTTTTTCGCAAAAAAGGAAAATCTGTCTATAGTTTATCGGTAAATGAACTTTCTCCGACTGTTGGCAGCCTGGTCTTGACCTTGACTTCTTGAATCTTTATAGTTCGTTTTTGGTGAGTGGTTGGTTACTGGCCATGGTCGGGGTGAAGAGTTGCATTGAAAGGCGCGGCGATTCAAATGCTAGACCGTAAAAATAGCACGGTCGTTCCCATTCTAAAAAACGGGACAATTAGGGGCCCCGACTAAAAGTAGCCGGGACACCGGGACACCACCTCAAAAAAGGGACTGTCCCGGCTAAAAGGGGTACGAATGGGAGCCCTAGCTATAATACACACGGGCACAGTCTTTTCCAGACACTTTCAGGGACGCGTCGAGGAAGGTTGATCTCCCTAAGCTTTCTCAAATCTCAATGGTTATTGGTTATACAGTAAAATATATGCTATTAACACTTTTTGTAAAAATGTAAAAATTGTGGTGTAAAGATGTTCAAAACAGTTGGCGTTAAAAACCGTGTGAAGTCATGACACGAAGAGGAAGAAAGTAAAATATCGTAAGGACAACATTCGAAAGTTAAATCAGAAACGGTAAGTACAAGCTACAAGTAGTCATACAATAATTTATTTTTAAATAATATGTTTGTTCCTATGTCTAAACGGTGTCTAAAGGTTTTACTTTTTATTGGGTCAAAACTTGCATACAATTTGTAACTTTGTTTGTATGTCGATAGTATTGTGGTCTTGTAGACCTACACTTTATGTGGGTATTTCCCCCCCCCCCCCCCTAAAATACAACATAACTTGGGATGCAGTTATTATTAACGAGGACTCATAAATTCAGAAATACATCAATTTTGTGAAAAGGATATTTGATCGAATAAGGTAATGTGGCCTGTGCGCACAATGCAATTTGCCATCTTAAAATATAAAGGCATTCCACTACATTTACAACAATTTCGTCAGACAATGATGAATATAAATATGTTTTCTTCTTGTCGTTTCATTTATTGTTAATTTGCATAACCATAAAAAAATTATAGTTGTAAATAGGGGTTTCAAATACATATTTTGTTTTTTGTCCCAGAGCTCTGCATTATTTAAAAAAAAAAACTTTCGAGATGTTAAAAATAATTTGGTATATTTGGAATCAAATTATAACATTTTTCAATGTCATTAGTCGGGAAACACTTCCGTAGGAGTAATTGGTTTTATGGAAATCAATCCAGAAACTAAAAATCCATCTCAGCGGGGTATCGAATCCCGGTCTCCCGATTGCCCGGTCGAGTGCTTTTACCCGTAAGCTACTGGATTGTTGGTGCATTGTAGATCTGAATAGTTAGGTTGGGAACTATACTGATTTAGAGTCTATCCACTTCGTCACAATGTCGTACTCATAACCGATATTTCACACACAAAGCCCTAGTTTCGCAAGGCCCCCTCACCCACTAGCCAATCATTGTCAATTTTGGTTCTGGATATTTTACTGCTTGCAATTTTTTGTTTCTTTTTAAACCATATATCAAAAAAGAAGCTTGCCCCCTTTCCCCCGTCCCCTATAAGTCAAGGTTAGATTCGCATAATAATTATAATAATTTTACAACGACGATAACACCACTACGTACGAGCGAACAGGGGGCGAACCAAAGATGTCTCATCATTTCTTAGTAGACATTCAATTATTTTTAATGTACTAAAAGGCATGTATCCTCCTCCAAAATTTGCGGCTTATCCGATACGTCAAAATAACCAAAATGACTATTCACTTTGCGAGTGTTCAAGTCTAAAAATATAATAACGTTTGTTGTATGATGGTTACACAATTTTGTAGATTTTTTAGAACATGAATAATATATAATAAAAAAAACACAAACAAATCTTTAGTTACGGCATACACCCATACATCCCATCACAATTTGGGGGTGGAGTGGAGGGTTTAGACGGCTAGAAACAAAACTAATAACTTCCTTGCAAAATGTCAAAGAGTAGATTAAAAACTGAAATTTTTATTTTATCTTCATTAATATTATTTTTTCCTGTGTACAGTTGGGGAATAAAAAATGGTGCTAAAAAGGCAAACCCAGTCCAACAAAATGACGAACCAAGTACCTCTGAACACTGTGAGACGTAAGTCCGTTATTATTTGTTATATACTATGCATAACAAATTACGTTACGTTCGGTTATGTACATGTTTATCTAAAGGCGAATTCAAAAAGTCATATCGTTTTATCGTATTATTCGGTTATTCCTAAATAATATTCCATTAAATTTTGAGTTTGATACAAACCGCAGGGAATACATCTGCGGTGGCTCGTGGGTGTGTTTGTGGGGGGCATTGATCTGAACTCTGAAGTGAATTGAAACCAAGGAACCTAGAGGCGAATCTCGGAAAGGCTTTCGTATCGTATTTGAACAATAATTATTATTCTAAACAACATTTAACCCACTGTCGAAACTTTCAATCCCTGGCTTACGTTTGCATCAATATGAAAACAATCCAGCGTAAATAGGGCAGCCAAATATTCGTTTAAAGATGCTTCTTTCAAAAGGATTGATTAAAAATAGATTCAAATAAATTCGATGAAATTAAACAACAAAACAAACAAACAAAATCAGAGTTTTTTACGGCCATGCTATATAAAATGATACGTCCATGAACCAACAGGTTTACTGCTATGATGATGATTTTTTTTTCTTGACGTCAAACTAATGCCTAAGTCTATTTGAGACAAGAAGTGGTGAGGTGATAGATGAGGATGAAGAACGTTTAAAAAAACACGCATTTGCAGGATTCGAACCCACGACCTTGTAAAGCCATACGCTTCGGACCAGCGCCCTAATCGTATGTACCACCGCGGCCGGTAAGGTTTATTTCATCAAAGTTGAGTTTTTTGGATGAGCGTAGCGAGCAAAGCGAAGATTCCATTTCCCTACACTGGAGAAAAAATACTTAATGTTTTTTTTTTGTATTTTTGTCTGTTTGTTAACACGATTCCGGCTAAACCAATACTCTAATTGCAATAAAATTTTATTTAGGCCTTCGAAATCTCTGAACTTAGAGCTGCCACGTTTTTGAGCGTGATCGAAAAATTATTTCTAAAAAATATCGCAATTTTTACGATTTTTTAATTTTTTTATTTCTTCGACTTATAACATGACATGCGGCATGCCTTATCCGATTTAATTATTTTTTCACAGAACCTTAATTTTATGAATTAATTACTCGTGTGAAATTTGAGCGAAATCCAAAAATTATTTCTCATGAAAATCGCAATTTTACGCTTTTTATTCGTTTTAACAATTACGCTCATCCAACAACGCGCCTGAAAAAGCGTTTGCGAAGCTTTCTAGTAATTACACAGTCAGAGATTTCGAGTGCCCCGCACTAATTTGGTTGTCAAGTGTTCAAAATAGAAGTCAGAAATTGTGTATTTAAAAGCAGTGAATTGGGTTGATTTTTTAAAGTATACTATTTTGTTACATTCGGCTCTGGTCTTCAAATCAAATATATCTAGAACTGATCTAGAGTTTGGCTGAGCTCGATATCTTTAAAATAACTGTTTAGACATAATATAATAATTTGTATTGTGGTTGTATACCATGGCGCCGATAGAGGCAGTGTTGTTTGTTACCACACACAATAAAGTTGCTCCTTGGACACAGGCCAAGACTTTTTGGAAGAAATCAATTGTTTAATAAAGAAATATTCAAGAAAAACGTAGTGTTTGTTCGAAAGATACAAAGGAAACAACTGCATTTTTTTTAATATTGATTTACATAATAAATTGACAAAAATTACAGTGATAAAGTCCTAACTAGCTCAGCTCAGATTTCAGCTCAGATAAACAGTTATTCGCAAAGTAATCTACTATTTCATTCTGTCAGCGTGGCCACAACTGAAAGTTTCCCCAATTCGATGCAGAGATTTTACCAGAAAAATGGTGATCTTCGAAGGTAATTTATTTTCATACACACTAAAATTTAAAATATAATTATCCTTTATTGGAAAATTACGGAATTACCAAACAATACACTATATATTATTTCAGGGCATTTTGGAAGATATAATTTTTATCGGAGAAGGTGAAAGGTTGTCTCTTGTCGACTCTGTTTTCCCCTAGTTCAGTCAGAGGCGAAAATTACAATAAGGTAAGTTTAAAGTATATTTAATGATATTGCATACTTAAAATTTTAAAAGGGGTAATAGTAATGGGAATAGTAATATACATTTAAATTGATGTTTCAGGTTCAGAACCAGTTACACGACGTGACAAAGAGAAGCACTTGTTACTTTACTGTATACACAAAAAAGAATATTATGGTCGACAAAATAGATCGTGATGACCAATTCTGGATATGCATGTAAAGGAACCACTTGAAAAATTTTTATTTAAATTGTCTTCTACCCGAACTTATTGACTCCCGTCATAAAAGAGGCTTGCCAATCCGAGATCCACCATATATCTTGGAAGCTCAATTAAATAAGAAAAAGCGCCAAGATGACACAAACGCGAAGAAAACTAAAAGGAGATAACACTCATTTCAAAAAAAGTAATGCACACACCAAAGAAAATAATGAAGTCGAGTAACAGGGAAAAAGAACAGTGGAAACCTCCGATGAAGACGATAACTAACTTTTTTATTCATTAACAATCTCAAGAAGTTCCGATTTTCAAGTAGTGATATTCAAAAATAATAATAATAATAATAATTTATTAATAAGTATAATATTAATATTAATTACATTTACGCGTTTCTGTCCGTGTATGGTATCATGTGGTGTGGTTAGGGTAAAATAATGTGTATGATGTTCACTAGGTGCATATTAGAAGTTCCCCCCCCCCCCCGCATGATTTGTTGATTGATGCCACAAATTATTTAGGCTAGGGAAGGCTATGGACTATTGTTTATAAAACGTGTACAATTTTGTATCACTGAACATGCCATTTGTACACTGCCTATACAGGGCATCCATTACCAGATTTACGACATAAGTGTGTGTTTTTAAGTTAATATTTTTACATTTTATACTTTCAGTTTTGGGTTTTTCGTCGCGTAGCGAGTTAACATTTTGTGTACGTCTAGTACCTCGACGTTTCGTTGGTTACAAACTGTGGGTGGGTAATAATTCATAAACTTCACGAATGTTTTCATGTGACAAAGGGGAAAACCCGAAACGCAGACAACAATGATTTTATATAATATTGCCGTATAGTATAGTATTGTTAGTAGGCTTATAGTATTATCTAAACCTATCTAGACAAAACTATAATGATGATGGCAACGAAATCCTCGTATATAATACTCATCGTCTCGATTAGCATAATTGTATTTGTTGAGACGTAAAGCAATAAAACCACTACACCAGTACATTCGAGTAATTATTTTATTATCTATTGGCTATGATATGGCCATGTGTTTTATTGTTATAAGGGTATAAAGCTATATTATATTAGTGTTGGTTCCCAAACGTTTTATAAACTGTATCCTATTTCCATCTAAAAAAAATAGCAGACACCCGAACGAAATTTGTAATCCCAATTTTGTTATTTGGACTTTACTTCTAATCTAAAAGCTAATGATTTTGCTTTTCGGGTTGGCTTTATCATGATCACGGAAAAATATCGATTTTTTTTAGCCCCCTCCGCGTTTGTTCGTACATCGCATATCTGTGTGTGGAAGTATTGAGTGACGCAAGTCTGTAGTTATCGCCAGACTCTGCATTCATCTGTCGCCGATTACACCGCGGAGGGGAGGGGTGGGTGGGTAGGCGCAAGTGTTGGCCGCTAAGACAGCGACGAGCTGAGTTGGTGTAGGTCAGTTCTCAAAAACCATTAGGTCGACAATCGCTTGAATTCCCCCCATGTGTATATTAGTACTATGGCATTAATGAATACAATTGATTTTCCGCGAAAAACATTATTTTCTAAAACTACAATTGTTTTAGCTCTTTATTATTTCACTAGACCATGGTAAGTTTACTGAAAATAATAACACAAATCTAATTATTAGCACTGAACTATTTCTTAGCGCGTGGTTAGGCTCGGATGATTACACCATTTATAAGTCACGTGATGAGCAGGAGCCTTAAGAGGGTACGCTGAGCTTGGCCCAACTCAAAAGCCCGCAAACAGGTGTTGATGATTTCTGCTGAACGGTTAGTAATATCATTACCAAATTTTGAACTATATTGTTAGTGAAGTACTTTTATATTGATATCCGTAATTGGTTGCACAAAATAAGCCTTAAAGATCCATTGCGAGACATAGGCCCTAAGTCCAAAACGTGAAAACATTGGGAAATCCAAAACATGCATTACAATATTCTCGAAATTCCCACCAAACCGTTTATCTTACGATAAAACCAAATTGACCTGCCCGTTCACATGGATTTATACGTTGTTATCTATTATGCAAATTTGAGTTAAAAAAATCTGTTCACTTGGAATAAATTCCCAAAGTTGACCAAAATTGAGTAAATTTTGGTGATTCACTAAATTTTAATTCAAAATCAATGAATTAATTTAGGAATACGCATAATGGATAACATAGATTTATTCTTTATAAAAGTTAGTGTGAAATTTGATAATGGTGTTATAAACCGTTTACCCGAAAAAGCCAGAAAGCTGAGCGCCTAAACTCGCCTCCGTTCTAGTCTCAGCATACCCTCTTAATCAAGTGCCTTACCTTAGATGTTTCAGGTTGACCCTCATCATAACAGACTGGAAAGAAGTCGTCAATTGCAAGTTTCTCCCTCTGAACTATTAGGTCAACCAACCACGATAGCAACGCCACGACATGGGGCCAGGCGTGAGGTGCATTCACTGAAACAGAGATGGTGTCCACAGGCGCTTAGCTCATTACAAGTAGGATGACCTAAATAATGCACCTCTTTAAACTAAATCTGGAAATGGTGGGCTCTGCAAAATTTCACCGACACTAGGTCAGACACCTGACAGTTACCAGTCAAAAAATGATTTTTATAATTAAAATAGATTTTGGATTCAGTTAAGAATTCGTCCGGTTCGCACCTGATTTGGGGTATTGTATTTGTAGGCCTGTAGGAAATATAGATATATAGATTGCATAAACCTTATACTAAATGTTTCTGAAATAGGATATTTGAACATAACTTTAAATATTTTTCTCAAGTAATGGCTCTTAGTTATATTTCCATATTTTTGTATTAACAGTTTCAAAACAAAATTTGAAGCCGTTAATGTATTCTATTAACTAGGAAAACACTAAAGTCCCGCCGCATTGATGGATGAGCTTTTTTTAAAGTTTTTAGTTTGCGTGGGATATCTTTACTTTTGCAAGTGTTTTGCTTTGCTGCCAATGCATTGTAGGCGATTGTTGTCAAGTTTCTATTGTTACTTGTCACATGTTATTACCGTATTGGACCGAATATAGCACGATCTCGAATATAACACGACCCCCAATTTTTTAGCATCGTTTCAAGAAAAAAGAAAAAATTAAAGAAAATTAAAATGTACAAGAAACATGTTTTATTTACAATGCAATGAATGAATAGTCAGTTTCACTCTTACAACAAAACATTTTGAACAATGTTAGGGCCTAGTCCTTTGTTTTTTAACAGGGTAGGGCCAAGCACAAGCTCACATAGCCAACCACAGTTCACCAGTCTGATTTAGGGATTACAAATCAATCATTGTGACCAAGAACTGATTCGGGATCGATTCCCAAGAAAACACTTTTTAATTGTACGCACAGTTATTTTGGTGGTCATTTTCCGCGGAACCTGTGACCCGTGATACGCGACGATATTCCCGCGGTCTTTTTCCGCAAGCCCGTGATTATGTCACCCGCCCGCTTCACGCCACGGGATCGGCTGGCAGACCTGGGTAGTAACGGAAGTAACGCGTTACTGTAACGAAATTACTTTTTTCAGTAACGAGCCAGTAATTTAAATTAAAATTTTCTCAAAGTAACGGAAGAGTAATTTCACTACTTTTATCATTGTAATTTGGCATTAGTACCGCGTTACTTTTGCCGCGCGGCCCGCGCCTTTGTGTATCAAAATCAGTCACTGGACCAGTGCGCCTGCTGCCTTTCTACGTGTCGCCCGCTTGAACAATGTGCATGTGCATGCAGCATTTCCGACATTTCGTAGGTCTGATCGAGAGATTTCTAGTCCCGAGTTTTTATTTCAGAACCTAGCCATGTTTACTTTTGGTACTTCCGCCTATGACGAGCGCCGTTGACGACGTAATTATCTACCTGACATCAAACATTCAAGTCTGTGTCAAATAAATCGATAGTCGAATTGTTACACTTGTAGTGTAGTTACAACATTTCGCCGATAGATGTCAGCCGCCTAATCAATAATTTACTATACACGTCGATATCTACAATATCTCTGTGATAGGCCTCCGCTGGTTTTAAAATGTGGACGTGGATAACACCCTGTCTGAGACCCGCCTTCGGCAGACAAAGCACTTGTGTCATACTCGTTTGCTCGTCAGATACATTTTAAATAAAAAAGTAATTTTTGAAAGTAATTTCACTACTTTTTTTCATAAAAAGTAACGTAATTTCATTACTTTCTTGGAAAAGTAACTAAATAGTAATTTAGTTACATTTTGGCTGAAGTAATGAGTAATGTAATTTCATTACTTTTCAAAAGTAAACTTACCCAGGTCTGTCGGCTGGCGGGGAGTGGGTAGGCTGGGATGCACAGCAGCCGATGCACGAGAGTTGTATTGCGGGTGGCCTATGTTCTAGCGCTATTTCAAATGCAAGCGCGCGGAAATAACGCGAGTGCTGTTTTTGAGATCGTATTTTCGGAAAAAAACATCGCGCTATATTCGGTCCGATACGGTATTTACCGTAAAAAACTTATATTAAAAGCTTTATTTCTATGGATTCTGGCTAACTTTTTCAACTTTTTATTTCAAAAGGTACTACATCACCATAACCTAATGTCCATGTATAATATGGACATTGTACCCCACCCGTTTAGTCATAATCGGCCCAAATGGCACGAAAATATCGCACTAAAACCGCCAAAAAACTTATATTTAAAGCTTTATTTTTATGGATTCTGGCTAATTTTTCCAACTTTTTCTTTCAAAGGTACTAGGCTACATCACCATAACCTTAATGTCCATGTATAATATGAACGTTGTAGCCCCACCCGTTTGGTCAGAATCAGACCAAATGACACGAAAATATCGCACAAAAAATCAAAAAAAAATCGTAAAAGTACGATATTCATGAGAAATATTTCTTCGATTGTACCCAAAAACGTGGCAAGTCTAAGTTTAGAGATTTCGAAGGTCCCCTTCAATTTTCATCAAGATCGCTTATGCCGTTTGCCCGGAATCCTGCTAACAAACAGACAAAAAAACAAACAAAAAAAAACATTGGAGCTAAATTTTTTGGGGGGTCAGTGAAATTGAAGTCTTCGCTTCGCTCATCCAAAAATGATCAAAAATCCCATTTAAAAACGAATTTCAAACTCCGCTGTGATGTAATGAGGCCCTGCCAAGGTCTTCTTTATACCGAGCAGTATAACATAAAAATAATATCTTTGGAATGGCAAGGGCTTTGGATTATTCCTCAACAACACTACAACAGGTTGAGGTGGAGCAGTTGTTACAAGCTCTGGGCCACGCTCTAGGCCATGGGGCCTTGCTTTTCACAGTCCCAGGTTTTTGCGCTTTATTGCTAAAATCTTATTTCGATTCTTGATCGTGTCCTTTCGAATACGGTAACAAGTAATGTAAAAATCCATATTCAATCGATTTGTACAGCCAAGTGCAATGCAGTAGTGTGAAAACTTGAATAAATTCGAGACAAAATCACATTTTTAGATAAGGCCATCGTCTATGTAGGGCCCGATTGCATCTTAATGGAATGACCAAAGACGGCGCTTTTCACAGTATGTTCCAAAACTGGAGATTTAAATTTTCAACCCACAATATCTATATCAAAATGCATTTTTAAGCTTTTTTCTACAAAATAAACTACTATATATTATTTGGACCCAAGACGTTTTCGGTTTTATTCTCAAATGATAATTATGTTTTAAATTACACATTACGGTAAATCTAAAATTCATGCAAATAGCCTATGATGACTGATCAACCAGTAACCACTACACACTTACCTGTTTTCAACCATGAGCTTGAAACAATCCCAGGATAGTACAACGTTTTCATGAGCTTGGGAATCTCGTCGGTGTAATTTTTCTTATAGACCCCATGGTTTTTGATGAAATGGTGCAGTAAATAACCTATCATGTCTACAAAAGATTGAATCATGATCGAGCGAGTATTTGGCAATGGACACAAGCTTCGAATGTCTTGAGGCTGTCTTTGAAAGTAATTGTAAACTCGGATCATCGCTCGGTGTTGAAAACCGGGATCTTTTATCGGTCTTGTGTCCGTTACTTTTCCCTTGTGTGGTTTGTAAAGTCGTTCAGCACTACCGCCTCTCGATCCTGATCTGAAATAAAATAATTCAATGGTGAAGATAAATTAATACATGGATGATTTCGAGGTTTTGTCCAAAATAAAGTGATCTGATCTGATCTCCTACTTTCAACAATGTGCAAAAGCCAAAACTGTACCTAGACCTAAATTCAGCATTTAGCTAGACATAGAAACATTATTTTGAAGCTACATAGGCCTACATCCTACAATACACTACAATTCTCTTGAAATAAGGTTTGCACAAATTCAAGTTTAGGTGACTGTAATCATGGGCGTAGGCTATAGGAGGGGACAGGAGTGGCACCCAACCCAATGCACCAGGCAGAAAACCACATTTAAAATGAAATTCCTATTTATTTTTTAATTTTACCAACTACAAGACAAATTTAATAACATCATAAAGCTAAAAATAGCTTTATAAGTTGTTGTTGTTGTTATTGTAATAAGTCTTAGAAAACCAATGTGGGGGTTCTAATCCAAGTAATAACCAAGAAATAAGCGTCATAATAATTGGTATTCAATTCATCCTATGCCCGATCGTCATTTCATCAAAACAACTCTGCTATGATTAGGGATGCTCATCGATATTATTGATCGACAATCTCAATAATGGATAAAATTTTGATAATCAATAACCAAAATTCATTATCGATTATCAAAATATCAAATAATTGGTCAATAGTGGCACGAACCAAACTCTAAAGACGGAGATTATCTCACGTTGTGCCATGCACTGACAGGGCTGATGATGTCACACTCGAGATTTAAGTTTGGAAATGGGCCATCAGTCGGTCATGGATGCCAAACTGGCAAACACATGACATCGAAGACAGCGAGGCAGCAAACGGAACGCGATTGTATTGTTTTGACTTACACTTGTCACACTTGAGGTTCCACAAGAGGTCGGAACAGGCTTTGTTGTTGATATCGATATAATCGATAATGAAAAAAGCACCGATGTGCATTAGGGTGGGCCGAAAAACAACATTTTTTTTTTTTAAGTCGTAATACCGCGGAAAAGTTGCGAATTGTGGAGACTAAAAAATTTTTAAAAAAAATTTAAAAATCGGTTCATATCTTCCGGTCGCGCATGTGCTCTAAAGTTTTCCAAAATTTGGAAAATTTTGATTTTTTTTTTTTTTTTTTTAGTTGTAATACCGCGGAAAAGTTGCGAATTGTGGAGACTAAATTTTTTTTTTTAAATTTAAAAATCGGTTCATATCTTCCGGTCGCGCATGTGCTCTAAACTTTTCCAAAATTTTGAAAAATTCACATTTTTACGATAATTTTTAACATTTTTAAATTAGCCTCTTCCCGAATGTAAAAGCTCGAATTTTTCATATTTTAAATTTTCTTCTTTGTTAAAAATATTAAAAATTATCGTAAAAATGTGAATTTTTCAAAATTTTGGAAAAGTTTAGAGCACATGCGCGACCGGAAGATATAAACCGATTTTTTTTATTTTTTTTACCCTTTTTAGTCTTCCCAATTCGCAACTTTTCCGCGGTATTACAACTAAAAAAAAAAAAAAAAAAAATCAAAATTTTCCAAATTTTGGAAAACTTTAGAGCACATGCGCGACCGGAAGATATGAACCGATTTTTAATTTTTTTTAAAAATTTTTTAGTCTCCACAATTCGCAACTTTTCCGCGGTATTACGACTTAAAAAAAAAAAAATGTTGTTTTTCGGCCCACCCTAATGTGCATCCCTAGTTATGATGTATTCAATTGGTTCTGCTACTGCTACCTATAATCAAATGTGCTTAAACTGGGAACATGAATAAACATGTTTCAGTGGGGGAAAGGTACAGAAGGACGACAGCTTACCTTGAAAAACGTTAGGTAGGTCGCACAGACACAAATAGATGAGTAGACAAAGTTGCTGATACGTTTCGACCAACTCGTGGTCTTTATCACTCAGCGTGAGTAGAGATACTAAAAGTAGTTCTAAAGCTAGCATGGTATGTAGTATGTACAATGAAGGCGCTGTCGGTGGGTGGTGGCAGGTGGAACTAGGTCTAGGGGAGGCAGAGCAGGGCGCGCCTGATACCTGTTGTTCAGGTTAGGAGGCTCGCGAGATCTGGTGATGTGTTGGTGAGATAGCTCCCAGTTTCTGAGCTCCAACTGCCTGCAGTCATCGGGAAGCGCCTTGATGATTCTCGTTGTGAAACAGTCTTTGAAAGGGAGGCTGTGTTCAACAGCATGCTGGGCCACAGGTTTGTCTGGATCCATCTGGTTGACACTTTGACGGTGGCCTGTCATACGGGTTCTCAGTTCATTCGTGGTGAGGCCTACATACTCTGCCGGACACTGCGTGCACTTGAGCTGGTAGACTACGTTGGAGGTGAGACAGCTGTTGTGGTGATGGATGGGGTAGGTGACCCCTGTGGCTTCAGCAGTGAATGTCTTGGTAGGTGGATGCATAGGGCAGGTTTTGCACCTAGGGCGGTTGCAGGGGTAAGATCCTGTTGGAGGAGCTCTCTGCGTACGAGTTGGAGGCCTAGTGGGGTATCTCCTATGTTAGGTGGTCGTCTGAAGAAGACACGTGGTATCTTGTTGGCCAGATGATGAGTCTTAGGGGCAGCTTCAAGGATGGGCAGTCCACTCTTGATTATGCCGTTAAGACTCTGCAGCCCCGGGTGCCAGCGCGTCACTAGGGGAATGGCGGCCATGGGGACTCGCATGGCCCCATCGTATGCTAATCTCTTTGTGGGCAAGCTTGAGACGGACTTTCTTTAAACCCAGCAGCAATTACCTGACTGCTTTTTTAGATTCATTGACGATTTCTTTCTGATTTGGACCCATGGTGCTGACAGCCTAGAGCTGTTCCTTAACAATCTCAACGCATTCTCAGTCCTGAACTTCACGTGGACCGTATCTGCGTCTCACGTCACCTTCTTGGACGTGGACATCTTCCTCTATGAAGGCAACATTAGCACCAAGGTCCACTTCAAACCGACTAACAGTCAACAGTACTTGCACAACAGTAGCTGTCACCCAACCTACACCAAACATGCCCTACCTTTTTCGTTAGCAGTGCGTGGCAGACGCATATGCTCTGACCCGGAAGGGCTCTCATAATATTGTGACAGAATCACCAACGCGCTTGTAGCTCAGGGGTACGAACATGACGTGGTTCGACAGCGGATCTCCAGGCCGCAAACCCAGAAGACCCAGGTGGCCAACACGAACAATAGCGCCATTCCCCTAGTGACGCGCTGGCACCCGGGGCTGCAGAGTCTTAACGGCATAATCAAGAGTGGACTGCCCATCCTTGAAGCTGCCCCTAAGACTCATCATCTGGCCAACAAGATACCACGTGTCTTCTTCAGACGACCACCTAACATAGGAGATTCGCTTATCAAACGGGACCCCACTAGGCCTCCAACTCGTACGCAGAGAGCTCCTCCAACAGGATCTTACCCCTGCAACCGCCCTAGGTGCAAAACCTGCCCTATGCATCCACCTACCAAGACATTCACTGCTGAAGCCACAGGGGTCACCTACCCCATCCATCACCACAACAGCTGTCTCACCTCCAACGTAGTCTACCAGCTCAAGTGCACGCAGTGTCCGGCAGAGTATGTAGGCCTCACCACGAATGAACTGAGAACCCGTATGACAGGCCACCGTCAAAGTGTCAAACAGATGGATCCAGACAAACCTGTGGCCCAGCATGCTGTTGAACACAGCCTCCCTTTCAAAGACTGTTTCACAACGAGAATCATCAAGGCGCTTCCCGATGACTGCAGGCAGTTGGAGCTCAGAAACTGGGAGCTATCTCACCAACACATCACCAGATCTCGCGAGCCTCCTAACCTGAACAACAGGTAGCAGGCGCGCCGAGCGCCGCCCCCCCTAGACCTAGTTCCACCTGCCACCACCCACCGACAGCGCCTTCATTGTACATACTAACATACGATGCTAGCTTTAGAATTACTTTTAGTATCTCTACTCACGCTGAGTGATAAAGACCACGAGTTGGTCGAAACGTATCAGCAACTTTGTCTACTCATCTATTTGTGTCTGTGCGACCTACCTAACGTTTTTCAAGGTAAGCTGTCGTCCTTCTGTACCTTTCCCCCACTGAAACATGTTTATTCATGTTCCCAGTTTAAGTATCCTAGCCATTTAATCCTCATCTATACCTAAGCAAACTATAATCAAATGTGCCTACTCTTGTACATAGTAACAACGTATCAAAATCTTCTTCTTCTTCTCTTATGCCCACATTGACACATCTATGTCATCATGTGTCTTGACAACCAGTAAAGATAGGACTCCTGTTCCCTCCTGTCCATACCCCCTGGCATTTCCCCATAGTGTCCTTTCAATGTAGCGCATCTAAATAGATGTTGTCTGTCCTGTGTTCCATCACCACAGAGTTTACACATGCTGCTCTCCATCACACCTATTCTATGTAAGTGCTTTGCTAGCAAGTCATGGCCGGTATCTAGTCTAAACTGTGCTGTTGTAGTTCTTCTCCTATAATGGTTTGTCCTATCATTTCTTCATTTCCTTGTATTAACTAGCTCACTCCACATTTTATTCTTGCCTTTCTCAAATAATATCTAGTTTTGTCAACATCAATTACTGTGAATGCTACCCTCGCTCCCATACAAAGGTGGAGTAGGCCTACTTGCCAGAGATTCCAAGTTCCAACAGACGCGCAATTATCATTCATCGTCCAATCGATGGTGAATAATATCTGTCAATTTACACTCGGTTGAATGATTAAATTATGAACATTTAAGGCATATATTATTTTATAGGTGTATAACCAATTAATATTTAATAATAATCGAACAAACGTTAAATTGTTTTCACAATATCCGATTTCGATAACACAAAATAACATGTCATGTACATTGAGACTGGAGAAGGGTTGACAGGTTGGGAAAGCAAAGAGAACATAAATCCCAGCCTGAAGGGCTGGCGGCGACAAAACTTTTCACCTGCTGATGACAACTCCAGCTAATTTAAAGTTGTTACCTTAATCCACGACGCGTTTCGTCCTTCTGGGACTCGTCAGGCAGATGGTGGCCACTAAAAATTAGCTAACTACATGCAAACAAAATTCACAACACATAACCAAACCTGTGGTAGGGCCACGCAAGAAGCAAATTCTGCATGCATGTTGTCATCATCAGCAAGGTTACTTCAAACACCATTCATACTGAGCCACACTGTCAGCACAACCAGTAAGGGGGCTTCCCTCCCAACTCCTGCTGGAGGGCCCTAGCAGGTGATGAACCTGTTAGACTCTTCTCTTCTTTTCCTTCAACCTCTTCACCTGCAGCCAAGAGCTAGCACATGTGCCAGTGCCATAGCCAAGAGCTTGCAACTTGTAGCGTCTTTTCCTTTCGTTTTCTGATCCCAGTCACAATTAGTAGGGCTCGTTGCCACGGGTCTTGGTTCAAATCCAGGTTAAGACATGGTTGTTTTGTTGCCCAAGCACCAGAGTCTAGGAGGGAAGCCCCCTCACTGGCTGTGCTGTTATGTGACTTTCCACACTTCCTATCTCTAACCCTTTCTATAAGTATGAATGAAGTGACACCCTGGCCGAGCAACTACAGAAGGGGCAGCTTTTCTCTTGTTGCCAAGGGTCCTGGTTCGAATCCAAGGTGAGTCATGAATGCTTTGTCTCCCGAGCACTAGAGTTGGGAGGGAAGCCCCCTTACTGGTTGTGCTGACGGTGTGGCTCAATATGAATGGTGTTTGAAGTAACCTTGCTGATGATGACAACATGCATGCAGAATTTGCTTCTTGCGTGGCCCTACCACAGGTTTGGTTATGTGTTGTGAGTTTTGTTTGCATGTAGTTAGCTGATTTTTAGTAGCCACCATCTGCCTGACGAGTCCCAGAAGAACGAAACGCGTTGTGGATTAAGGTAACAACTTTAAATTAGCTGCAGTTGTCATCAGCAGGTGAAAAGTTTTGTTGCCGCCAGCCCTTCAGGCAGGGATTTATGTTCTCTTTGCTTTCCCAACCTGTCAACCCTTCTCCAGTCTAACTAGCCGATAAGCATTTTCCACACTAGAAATGTCATGTACATTGTAGGCTAATAGAATAGTTAATTAAGTTGCCATCATAGTTAGGCCTAGACCTCATGTAACTGTTGAGTGACCATTTTGGTACACAGGCATGTGGAAGAGGTACATTGAAGAGGCCGGCATGAAGATACCTAAGCATGATCAAGAGCAAGGTTGTTACTATGCCAGGGGAAGGAGATGTAGGATGCAAGCCTAGAGATCAAGATTGGAGAAGAAATCCGGGAGGTGGTGGAGATTTTTTGGCTCATAAAAATGAAAAAATGGAAGTGGGAAAAAAAAAAAAAGGGGTTTTACCAAACCAAAATACAAAAGCCTTTAACTTCTACCGGTGCAAAAAAGGCCTGATTTGAGATAGGGAAAAAAACCCTAAAAGTGCAAGATGAAAACCCCAAAGAAGACCTACTTCATACCGATTCTCACATATCGGCAAAACCGGGAAACTAGGGGAATAGAGAAAAGAGCCAAATACGGCAGGGGGAAAGAGTTCCTGGGGAGCACAGTAGGCAAACAAAAAAGAGGCAAAATTTATAAAATTTGAACATTGAGAGATGCTTGGGGCGAGAATTAATGACGGGAGGGGAAAGGGGCCCAAGGGGCTGAGATATTTAGGGTTTTGCCCGGGAGAATGCAAAAAAAAAGGAAAGGGAAAAAGAGGGTGAGGCCAAAAAAGAGTTTAAAGGGGCCCCCATAGAAACAGCAGGGATTTTGAGGAAAAGGGGAGAGAGCGTAAATTTGGGGAAAGGGGTACGATTGGGGAAAAGGATAGAAAATTTTGGATGTTTAAACCCCCAAAACTGCCCCTTGCCAAATTAAAACCCGGCAAAGGAAAAATGATGTGAGTACCTAAAAACCGTTAAATGGTGGAAAAAGTTTATAAAAAAAATAATTAAACAAGGCCAAAGCCTACCATTACCCTTTTCCAAAAAACAAATTCATAACTACAAAAAGAACGTTTGGTATGGAATAAAACCTTTGCTCTTTGACTGCCCTTTGAGCGATCCCTGCGGAAAAGATTGTAGTGAAAAGATCTTTGAAAGGATTTGTATAAACATAACTGTCACCGGTAGGCCTACTCAATAATGGGTTGCAAATCTAAATTACCCTTTGGCCTGACCCTTGAGATGGTAGTTATAGGGTACCTTTTTAAATGTTTGTGGGGCCCTTTTTGCCTACCTGCAAACTGGGTTAGGGGGCCCACCTTTTATCTTTTTCAAACCAATTTTTTTGGGGAAAAATCTTGAAAAAACCCAAAGTTTCTTGCCCAAAAAAAAAAACAAAAATCTTATTTCAAGTAAGATCCCCATTTAACCAAAAAAACACGTTGTTGCCCAAGATTTTTTCAGCAGGGAGTTTTTCACACATGCCGCGCCGAGCCGTCCCACCCCCCAAATCTCAGTGGGGCCTGCCCCCTGCTGCATTTCCCCCTTTTTGGGCCAAGGGATTAAGCTATTTTTGTAAACTATAAAGTCATTATTTTAATAAAAATTTCCCCCTTTTTGGGGCCAAAATAAACAGTTAGGGTTTAAGCTTATGGGGGTCCCTGGATCTATTAAACGGGGGCCCGGAGCCAATCCGGGGGAACATCGAGATAATACATTGCAGTGTACCCCGGGGTTGCCTGACCCCCTGCTGCCTTCTTGTTGGAAAAGACTGCTGTTCTCATCCCGTGATCTCGTCCCTTTCATTGGACGAACACGACCTTTCGGTCCCGGGGAAATTGGGATTTGGCTCTTGATTCATCCGAGTTCCTAAATTACAGCCCAAGGCAAATGAGAATTGGGCCAAACAAGTTTTTTTTTGTGAAATTGCCCCTCAGGTTCGCCTGGGCTAAAAACCCCTCTGGTTTGGAAAGATGACGTTTTGGGCGCGCAGACGCGTCAGAAAAAAATAAAATTGGGGGAAAGTGCTGGCCCTATAAGGTAATCACAAGGTTCACTCTGTCCCCCCAAACGAAGGGGGCCAAGTCCGGTGCTTTTTATTGTACCGAAATTGGGAGGTTTAAATTTTTGAAACAAACATAAATGAAAGTAACGAAAAAAAACGGAAAAAAGGGCCCAAATTTTTAATTTGGGCCTTATTAGGCCCTTTTTTCCGCCATTTCAGCACTGCTGGGCCAGTGAAAGGTTTTTTTGTCAGCACTTCCTAAACATAAAACAAAAGGGCATTTTAAATTTAAAAATTATGTAAAATAGTTTTTTTCAGGTTTTTTTCTAGCAAAGCACTGACCGCAGGCCCTAAAACGCATTCTCCAGCGGCCCAAACACCCTGTCACACTCACATCCTGTAGGCCACACATTCTATTTTTGAAAACCATTGCCTTGAAACCAAAAAGATGTGGTTTGTTTTTTAAAACTACTTTCTCCCTCAAAAAATGCCCAAACAATCCTTCTCCAATCCATTATGGCTAAAATACAAATTTTTTAACTAGTAAAAAATATTTCCCTCTGCCTACCCAGGGGGCGGCTCTAAATTTATATTGGGGGGGTTTGCTCCAAAAAAAATGGGACTTTCCCAAATCCCCCCTTTAAACCATTTTGATTAAAAACAGCAGAGCCTCAGGGTTTTCGCTTTTTAAACTACTAATTTACCTAAATTAGAGAAACCCTTTTTTCCCGTTAAAATTTTTTTTATCATCCCCCAAAACAAACAAAAAAAAAGGGAAAATTTTTTAAGCTTCCTTGTTTGTTCACAACCACGGGAACCCCTTTTTTTTTTTGGGTGTAAAATATCTCCCACAAAAATGTCGGCGGGGAAAACTTGTCCCTTACTTATTGCCTTCCATCATCCCCATAGGGGCTTTGGGCTGGTTCTTACCAGCACGCCCCCCCCCCCCCCCCCCCCCAAATTCCCTTGGGCTAGAGGGGTTTGCTTTAAAACCAAACGGGGGCCAACAAAAAAAACTACCCCTTTTTCTTCATCTTCGTCTTTTCTTAGAGAAAGAAAATACAACTACCTTTTAATTTTAAAAATAAATTGCCTATTATTTCCCCTTTTTATCGGGAAATTATCGGGTTAAGTAAAACCCCGATTCCACCTACCAAACGCATAGGGAAGAGTTTTAAAACCCCCGAAAAACAGCCCGAGCGGGGGAAAAGGGAAACCCGCAACATGAACAATCCCGAGCTGCGGCGAGCGTTGGGGAACGGTCCCCAGTGGGCTTTATGCTGGCTAGAACAGCACCCGAACAGACTTATTTCCGCTGGGGAGGAAAAGGGTGATTTAAATCAGTTTAACATGGGGAAAATTGACTGCAGTGTCTCAAAGCTACAGCTTTGCCGTAAAGCGAAAAAAAACCGCTAGGCTAAACCCCTCGACGGAATCAACAGAAAATCACAAAAGCCAAACCAAAAAAAAAATGGAAAAGCGTATAAACCCTTTAAAACATAAAAAAAAACTTGTTTTTGAAAAAAAGTAGGGCAAATATTTATTTTCTTTCCTTTTACTAGGGGTAGCTGCAGCTTTTGCACTTTAAAACCCGGGGGCCCCCCTTTAGCCTACCAATTGTAGGCCCAGGCCTATCTATTTTTTTGAAATCCAAATTTTTCTGAAAACTAAAACCCAAATTTTATTAACTTCCAATTTTAAAAACAAAAAACCACTTTTTTAAAATGCTTCAAAAAACAATGGGGTTTTAAAGTTTTTACATGTAGGCCCCGCCTAGGCCTATTGGGGCCTATGCAGTCCCCTAGACAGGCCCCCACCCCAAAAAGCCCAAAAAAAGCTATCTAAGGCCAAATTTCTTGTTTCCTCGATAGTTTAGGGGGCCCAGGCCTGAAGGTCCAAGGGTTTAAAAGTGTCCCTCAGTCGGCACTTTTTGCGGCCTAGTTGGGGGGGGGCCCAAAATTTTCAAAACGTTTTTTTTTCTAGCCTAAGGGAGGCTAGGCCTACCATTTTTTTTTTAAAAAAAACTCCTTTCCTTTCAAAACCTTTGACGTTGCTATTTTAAATATAAAGTAAAGGAGGGGTACTTTAAAAGCCAAAGGACTTTTCCTTTTAAAAAACGACGTTTTTAAAAGGGTTTTTAAGTTTTTTTTTTTAATTTAAAACAAAAAAGGGGTTGAATTTAACTGAACCCCCCAAATAAAGAGTGCCCTCAGTCGTAGACTTTGTTTTTAAAAGGAGGCCTACCACACCTTTTGGTCCAGACTAGCTAGCCCCAGGCCCACCCTAGGCCTAGGGAGGGGGGGTAGGGAAAGGGGGGGGGGGGGGGGCCCCGCCAGGGGATTTTGGGGTCATTTGCTAACTTATAGCTTGTTGGGTGATTTTTTTAAATTTTTTCTACGTCGGGGTTGCAAACAAAAAAAGGGAAAGGGTTTTTTTTAAATTTTTTTTGAAAGTTCAGTAGGGGAAAGTGATTTGCCCAGACTAACTAGCAAACTATTTAGACTAAAATTCATTATATTTTGTGGGCAGTGTTTTCACCCCCCAAACAGACTGCCGACTGTTTTTTAGTCAGGTAAACCGGGAAACAATCTTCAATGCAATATTACTTCAAAATTTTAAAAACCCTTTTTCACATTAAAATTTGCCTGAAAGGCGAAAAGCGTGTCTTACCTACGAGGAACGCTGCGCGGCGAAAAATCCTCCGGCGGCTGGGGCTTCGCCCCAAAACCCCCCTTTCCCACCCAAACCCCGTAATCCAAATTTTATGTGAACCCCCCCTTAAAAAATAGTTCCTCCCCCATGGGGGCCCAGGCCTAGCCTAGTACTCGTAGTAGGCCTAGGCCCCTGGCCTCTGTCTACGGCTAGGGTACTGGGCCTTTGGCTAGGGGTAGGAGGACCTAAACAGTCAAACTTGTAGGCCTAGGCCTAGGCCTAACCCCCCAAACTAAAGGGACCCTGGGCCTGCCTAGCTAGAGGGGGAGGCGTACTAACCTAAACCTTTAAAATTTTGTTTTGGGGGCCTGGCTAGGTCTATTAAGAGGACCAAAAAAGAGTTTTCTCCACGACCCGAAAACTCGGGGGAAGGTCCCTTTGCTGGAGCGGCTTCCTAGGCCTACCGATTTCTTCATCTTCAGCTTCGAATGGCGAGTCTAGCTAGGCCTAAGCCTACTTGAAGAAGTCTGTCAACCGGCAGATCTAATTTTAGGGAAGAAGTAGAATAATTAGGAGCAGTGCGGCGGGTTTCCGTGTTCGCCAAGTAGAAACAAAGCACGACCAACTGTCAACAACAAACGAAACCGACCACAAACCACACGAAACCCAAATTTCCCCCCGAAAACCCTTTCGATCTACCGCAAAACGCCAGCACCGCCCCAACCGCAATGTGGGCCACAAACTTTAAAAATAAATTTTTTTTTCAAATGCCGTTAAATGCTTTTTTTTAAAAAAAAAAAAAAAAAAAAAAAAAAAAAAAAATTAATATCACTGGTTTTTATTAAACTTTGTTACGTATTTAAAATTTAATGTTGAACAAGCGTGCGAAAAATGTTTTTTTCCACTAACCTAGGGGGTAGGCAAGGCTACATAAAATCAAACAAGGTTGAATGTTTTGGGTTTGGTTTTGGGAGGCCCAAAGGGATGGAAATATAAAGACCACATGACAAAATTAAAACCTTTTGTTGGGGGCTTAAATAAAATGATGGGTTTTTTAATAATTTTCCGTTTGGCATTAAAAACCCTTTTAAATTTTATAACATTGATTTCAAAAATTTTATCAATGAAAAATAAAAAATTTATCAACCCCTTTTATCATGGTGGTATAAAAGGGTTATCTTACCATGACCGTTATTATCGGTTTTCTTTTTTCTAACGTTGGTGCCCTCGTTGTTGTTTCTTTGAACGAGGCAACGGGTGCTTTCCCGCGAAAAAGAGAAAAAAGGGGGGTAACAACCGCACTTAAAATTTAAAAATTCGTGGGCGTCCCTTTTAAAATTTTATGTGAAGTTTACTTTTTGTTACTACAACTATTTAATTTTTCTATTTTTATAGAATCTCATTGAAAAAATCACTTACGTGACTAAATGGCTAAATTTTTTATACATTTTTTTTTAAATTTTATTTAGGGGAAAATAAAAAGGGTTTTTTCCCCCTCCAAGTTTTATTCTTGAAAAAAAGACTATTTAACCCAAACCCTTTTTTTTGGGCCCCCAAATTTTGGGGAAAGATTTTACGGCAGGATCCTGCCATAAGGCTTGGGGATTATGCGATGATCAAAGACGTACATAAGCTTTGCGTAGCAAAACTTATGTCATTGGTATAGATAGCTCTTTTTTGGAGTAAAAAGGACCCGATTTATTGGTTTTTTGATGACATGAGTAGGGCATATGAGATGTGCGAGGGGGATGTGGGCGGCGCGTGGCGGCATGGTATATGTATTTTAATAAAAATGTGGTGGCTAACAGTTGGCTTCACCCTTTCCTGAGCATAAAACACCCCACTATATTTTATTTTGAGCATACTCTTTCGATATGAGCAGACCAATCGAGGGTCTCCGAGAGTGTGATGCCAAATATTATTTTAATGAATTTTACCTGCCCATAGGGCTGGAAGGCTAATGCAGAGCACTGTGGCCTCTGTAGCCTGACACAGTGATTACAGAGTTCAAGTTTAGATATCACTTTACAACAAAAGACATCAAGGAACATGACTTTTTTTAGAGTTAGTTGACGAGAAAGCAAAAGGCGGAAAGGGTACTTCAAGCGGGGGCGAGGCCCGAAGGCTCGTAGACGCGAAATGTATTTTCTTTATTTCTAATTTCATTTCATTTCGTCCGCCTGCGTGAAGACGTTGCACATAAGCCCCTGCGAGGGCGTCGAGTCGAAAGCTAGCTCATACCGCCTACCCCGGTTTTGTCTTCTTTCCGCGTCATCGGAGGAAGCCGCGCGATGCAATGAAGGATCCTTCGCTCCAGAGAGAAGAAATGCTGGAAACATCCTCCAACAACGGGTGCCAGCGCCGGGGCCGTGAAATCAAAGAGGGAGCGGATGGAGTACGGAAACTACATCAAGAATTCGCCCACGAACCGCGCACGGTTGATGACGTCACGTCACGGCATGAGCAGTTGAGCACCCCAGTTGAGAATGTCTGTAAAGGTTACTCCAAGGTTGGGAGACCGACTGGGGTACAACGTAGCGCCCCAGAGTGAGATGGACTGACGGAGTGGTCGTTTAGACATCTTTTTTAGTCTTGTGTCGGTGGTGAAAAAGAATAAGCTATGTGTCTTTACGGGGTTTTTGGGATTACCGCCACCGACGCATCCAGCTTCCAGAGTGTTTTTTTGGCGCTGTAGACGGCGGAAGACTTTTCTCGCTGTATCGCACCAGAATTCACTGTTTTCGGCTCGTGTAAGTTTTTGCTACTCAGAAGCTTCGCAAACGCTTTTTCAGGCGCGTTGTTGGATGAGCGTAAACGAAAAAAGCGTAAAATAGAAACTTCCATGAGAAATAATTTTTCGATTATGCTCAAATTCCACACGAATATATTAATTAATAAAAAGGTTCTGTGAAAAAATCATTACAATCGAATAAAGCATGTAGGTGTTTCTAAGTCGAAGAAATTTAAAAAGTCGAAAAAAATTTGTAAAATTGAGATTATCACGAGAAATAATTTTTCGAATGCGCTCAAATTTCACACGAATATTTAAATTCGTGAAATTAGGGTTCTGTGAAAAATCATTACAATCGGATAAATCATAGGTCTTCTGTTCTCGTGGTCTTGTGGTTAGGTATCTGCTTCCAAATGCAGAAGGTCCAGGGTTCAATTCCCGTCAAAGTCAGAAGTTTTTAACTTCAAATTTGGACTTTAAGTCCATCAGTTTTTGTCTTAGGAGTTTGTAAACGGTGACTTTGGAGCCGTCCTAGCAACGAAGCACAGAATACATTTCAGAGTTGTTCTGAATCGGCCTTGTGATTCTGGCGTTGATTCGCGGGTGTTCGCACTGTCCTACCATGATTGCTATATTTCCTATTAAAAACATCGCTCACCGTCGATTGCGTCGGGGCCTGCAGGGTGGCTTGGTCGCTTTGATTTAAAGTCCCCCACTGAAAATCATTATATAACTGAGTGGGTAGACCTAAATAAAAAAATTTTTATTATTATTATTTTTTATTATTAATCATAAATCATGTAGGTGTTATAAGCCGAAGAAATTTTAAAAAATAGAAAAAAAATCGTAAAAATTGCGATTTTCATGAGAAAATAATTTTTCGATACGCTCAAATTTTTCACGAATATATATCAATTAATAAAATTAAGGTTCTATGAAAAAATCTTTAAAATCGGGAAAAAAAAAAAAAGCATGTTAGGTTTTAATCGAAGAAATGTTTTAAAATCGAAAAAAAATAGTAAAATTTTGCGATTTCATGAAAATAATTTTCCGTTTGCGCTCAAAAAACGTGGCAGTTCTAAGTTCAGAGATTTCAAAGGCCTCCATAGAAATTTTCATCGAAATCGGAGTATCGGTTTAGCCGGAATCGTGTTAACCGACACACAAAAATACAAAAACAGGAAAAAAAAAGAAAAAAAAAAATTCCGGATTTTGTTTCTCCAGTGTAGTAAAAAGGGAATCTTCGCTTCGCTCGCTACGCTCACCCAAATAAATACGAACAAGGGGACTTATCTCAGGGGCGCTTGAGGTCGAGAGGAGTCGCTGAGACTGGCGCCGAGACGAGTTTAGGCGCTCAGCTTTCTGTTTTTTTTTTTTTTCGTTTTTTTTCGGGTTTTTACGTTTATAAGTATAACACCGTTTTTCAAATTTCACACTAACGTTAATAAAGAATAATTCTATGTTATACAGTGGGTACGCGTATTCCTAAATAAATGCATTGATTTTGAAGAAAAAAAGTGTATACCCCCGTAATTTACTCCATTTTGGTCAACTTCGGGATTTTATTCCAAGTGTATATTTTTTTTAACAGAATTGAAATGCATGTTTTGCATTTCCCTTTTCACGTTTTGGACTCATCTTTTGCAATGAATCTTTTAGGGTTATTTTTTTGGGCAACCAAGTTGCGGATATCAAAATAAAAAAACTTTATACATTCATGCAAAAAATTTTGGGAATGATATTTATCAAAAACCTGAGCGCGCGCATTTGAGTTGGGCCAAGCTCAACGTTAAGAGTGTGGTGCCAAAATAATGTTATTCCCTTTATCACCATAAATAAATCACCATAAATACTGAAGAACCAAAATAATAAAAGACTCCTCACCCCTCAAATTCGCAACACATGTCATTTAATTGTCTGATGATATACCACGTGTCAATCAAAATTATTTAAAATAATTATTGATTTCTGTAATGATGTTGGTGGCAGGGAAATGGATATGGATAAATATAGGCTAGTTCTAAAATGTGCTCAACATAACAAAAATAAACATACACCGCAATTAAATACATGAAACATAAATATTTTATTTTCCCATCTAATTTACATAAAAAGAAGATATTATTAATTATTATGTACAGTTTTGTTTCTAAAATACATTCATGTCAACATTTTACCCCGAACTACGTGATGTAGACGAACGTAGTTCACAATCACAAATAATATCAACAATATTATTTTAGCAACAGGCCGTTGCTCCTTGGAACATACTACAGTATAGCAATACAATATCTAAATCATGTCATCTATAAAAAGTTTTGGCTATTGTAAGCCACTATACCTTAAAACAATATACAGAAAACAGGGACATCTAATGTCCGCGTTTGAAAATGATCACTTTATCCACTACTTATAACATGTAATAATAAATATAGTAAAGCGTTCGTATACAATAGGACAACATATACACTACAATAATACAGTAACACATTTAGGCTGATACAATACAGCAGGACGTATAAACCAGTGTAAATTATTATTATTTTATTATTAGGATTGGCCGTTTGGTCTTCTCACTGAAAACAAGGCGTATTGAAATAGGTTATGAGGCTGCTTGTTATACAAAAGCAAAATTTTTCACGTGGGGTTAATAAATTATAAATTGTAAGTACCCTATATACGTTGGTCTTTGTGTATAGTTTCGTTTTTTTTTTTAAATTTGATTTAACAGGTTCTAAGCACGCAGTCACTTTCGATAAATACAATATACAGGCTATCCATGCACCTCTATTGGGCTAATTTAAAACACTCTATGCACAATTAAACATATTAATGTAATTAATCTACTAGCAATGAGCTGGATTTGTGTACTAGAACCTATGACTTGTTTTGTTCGACCCAACCAAGATCCTTTAAAATCTCAATACGAAATGGTTTTCTCGTTAGGAAATTCTTAGGACCTGGTCCCTGGGATATTGTCCACTAGATAATTTGTCCAATGTTCTAGATGCTCTGAATGATCCTCATGTAACTTGGACCTTCAAGTCAATTAATTTGTTCAATCGTTGTAGAGTGTTGCTAGTACAATGGTTTTACCTATTTATCATTTGTGTTTATGATTGTATATTACACATTCTGACGAAAACAGATAAGGTTATATAACAGACACAACAAGATAGGTATGAAATAAACTGCGCCCAAGTAAAAA